>PVJX010028972.1:0-23370 GCA_004027295.1 Dolichotis patagonum | reverse complement strand
GATATCTCAATGTTGTTTTAATTTTCATTTCTCGAATGACCAGTGATGGTGAACATTTCCCCATGTATTTGTTTGCCATTTGTATATCTTCATCTGAGAACTGTGTGTTCATCTCAGCTGCCCATTTTTGGAGAGGGTCTTTGAATTTGGGGGCTTGATGTTTTTCAATTCTTTATATGTTCTTGATATAAGTCTTTTGCCTGAGGGGTTGCTGGTTAAAATTCTTTCCCAATCTGTGGGGTTTCTTTTCACTCTGATGGTGATTTCTTTTGAAATGCAGATACTTTTCAATAATATGAGATCCAGTTGTTGATTCTCCAAAGTGTTTCCCGTGCAGTTTGCATTTTGTTCATGAATTCTCTGCCTACCCCTATATCTCTACGATATCTACGTACCTTATCTTCTAGTATATTTAGTGTTTCTGTTTTAATGTATAGGACTTTGATCCATTTAGACTTTAGTTTTGTGCATGATGATATACGTGGATCTAGTTTCAGTCTTCTGCATGTGGAGAGCCAATTTTTCCAACACCATTTATTAAAGAGACTATCCTTCCTCCAGTGAACACATTTAGACCCTTTGTCAAATATCAGGGGGCTGAGTGTCTTGTACCTATACTTGTATCTTCTAATCTGTCCCATTGATCCTCAGGTCTGTTTCTTTGCCAGTACCATGCTGACTTTATCACTGTGGATTTGTAGTACAGTTTCAAGTTAGGAACTGAGATGCCTCCTACCTTGCCTTTATTGTCCAGAATTGCCTTTGCTATTCTAGGTTTCTTGTTTCCAAATGAATTTTAGGAATGTTTTCTCTAGGTCTGTGAGGTATGTCAATGGTATTTGATTTGGATTGTGTTAACTGTGTGTAACAGTTTTGGTAGTATGGCTATTTTCACGATGTTGGTTCTTCCTAGCCAAGAGCATGGAATATCTTTCCATTTTCTAATGTCCTCTTCAATCTCCTTTTTTAGTGTAGCATAATTTTCAGTATATAGGTCTTTTATATTGTTTGTTAGGTTGATTCCTAAATATTTCATTTTTTTATTTTGTTGCATAGGGCGGTATTTCCATAATTTCTCTCTCGGTGAGGTTTTTGTTTGTGTACAGGAATGCTGTTGATTTTTGAGCATTGACTTTGTATACAGCTACACCACCTAATTTGTTTATGATCTGTAGTAGTCTTTATTGGAGTTTTTTGGGTCTTCTATATAGAGTATCATGTCATCTGCAAATAGTGATAATTTAACTTCTTCCTTTCCCACCTTTATTACTTTTATTTCTTTCTCTTGTCTGATTGCCCTGGCTAGTGTTTCCAGAACTATACTGAATAGGAGTGGTGATAGTGGACATCCTTGTCTTGTTGCTGATTTTAAAGTGAAAGCTTTTTCAGTTTTTGTCAATTTAGTATAACATTGGTTGTTGGTTTGTCATAGATGGCTTTATAAGTTTGAGGTTGACACCGTGTATTCCGAGTTTCTGAAGGGTTTTTATCATGAACATGTGTTAGACCTTATGGAAAGCTTTTTCTGCATCTATTGAGATGACCATGTGGTTTTTGTTTTTGGCTCTGTTGATGTGGTGTATTACATGTATTGATTTGAGTATGTTAAACCATCCCTGCATTACTGGAATGAACCCCACTTGGTCATGATGTATAATCTTCTTCATGATTTGCTGCATTCTATTTGCTAGTATTTTATTGAGAATCTTAGCATCTATGTTCATTAGTGCGATTGGCCTATAGTTCTCCTTTTTGGTTGGGTCTGTCTCTGGTTTTGGTATGAGAGTAATACTTGGCTCCAGGAATGAATTAGGGAGGATTGCTTTCTTTTCAATTTCATTGAAGAGTTTAAGGAGTATTGGCATCTAGTCTTCTCTAAATTTCCTATAGAATTCAGCTGTGAATCCATCAGGACCTGGCCCTAAGCCTCTGTTTTGTTTTGTTTTGTTTTGTTTTGTTTTGTTTTGTTTCATTATTGGGACTCCCTAAATCATAAGTTCCTTGGGCTGGGATTGAACTTCCTACCTCAGCTTCCAGTTTGCTCGAATTACACTCATGTATCATCATACTCAGCTGAATTTTCGCAGAATATAAATCTCATGTGTTTGTGTCTACATAACATCATATATGCATGTTATAATATTAAATAATAATATAAATATGAAGAAAATATGACAGAAAGGTTTTTTGCATCAGATTGTTGTCAAAGAGAAGAAATAGGGACAAGCTAAATGGAAAATAAAATTTTTCTCAAAAAATATAGGAAATATATATAAGATCAGTTCTAAGACTTTTTTGTAAAATGTTTATATGATTAAATAAAGAAATTGATTTTTAAATATTGTTATACATTTTAACAGTCACCTAAATCATATATTATAATGATGCACCATGCGATGTTTCTATTAATGAAGATGTTTCATAATTATCTCATCAAATATTTGTCATTTCTTCATGGTGATAACATTCTTTTGAAGTGTTTTTGTATTTTTTTTTA
The DNA here is from genome assembly GCA_004027295.1 of Dolichotis patagonum. Lineage (NCBI taxonomy): Eukaryota > Metazoa > Chordata > Mammalia > Rodentia > Caviidae > Dolichotis > Dolichotis patagonum. The sequence continues at coordinate 20,873 of PVJX010028972.1, read as the reverse complement.
TTTTATTAGTAAGTGTTTGCAGTTTATGCGGCTTCAGTCTCTTCAGAGAGTAGGTACAAGCACATTCATAGCTTGTTTCTTTTTTTAATCCCCTTCCCCTTCCCACCCCCTCCCATCTTCCTCCTCTAAATCTCCTATTCCACTTTCCATTCTTGCTGATATTTTAATCATTGTTAATAGTATGGCATATTATGTTTATATTAATTCATGTTATTGCAGTTTATGTACCTGTCATATCTTTATTGTACTTACTTCCCTTTTCCTTCCTATTCACCCCTCATTCTCCTCCTTTGGAACTCTTCCTTGTTACAAGATATTGACCACCTTGTCCCTTCCTGTTCTTCCTTTATTATTCTGTTTGCTTGCACTTTGCCTTATTCAAATGAGAGATACCATACACCATTTAAGCTTGTGTGTCTGGTTTATTTCACTCAACATTATATTTTCCAGGTGCATCCATTTTCCTACAAATATCTCAAATGCATCATTCTTTACAATGGAGTAGCATTCCACTGTGTATAGATACCATGTTTTCTGTATCCTATAATCTGTTGATGTCTATACAGGCTCCTTCTAGGATTTAGCTATTATGAATTGTGCTGCTATAAACTTTGGTATTCAGGAGACATGTGAAAGCTTGCAAAATTCTTTCTTCTAAATTTTGTAGTATTTTATAGTATTTTGCAGTACTTTTTGTAGTGTACAACAGGTCACCAGAACATGTTTTTTTTTTTTATACAGAGTCTCACTGTGTAGTCTCGAGTGGCCTTGAACTCAACATGTACCCCAAGATGGCCCCAAACTTTCAGTGATCTTTTGCCTTAGCCTACCGAGTGCTGAGATGATAGGTGTGGACCATTACATCTGGTTCTCTTCGGAACATTTTGAATCTATCTAAATTTTAGTTGTCATTGATCAACTTTCCCCTACTTCCTTTTACATGCATCCCCTGCCTCAGTCTCTCACAACTTCTATGAAATCAAACTTTTTTAGATTTTATGAGTGATGTCATGTAGTACATGTATTTCTGTACATAGCTTATAAGATTTCCATCTTTTATAACTGAGTAGCATTCAATTTTTATACACATAACATATTCTTATTTATTCATCAGTTGATGGACACCCAGTAGTTTTATTTCTTGGGTATCACTAACAGCACTACAGTGAATATGGCAGTGTAGGTGTCCCTTTCACACACTGATTTTATTTACCTTGGCTGTATACCCCATGTTAGGGTGGCGGAATTATATGGTTCTGTTTCAAATTTTTGCAGAATCTCCATGCTGTTTCACTCCTGCATATACAAAATGGAAATTACCGCCAACAATGTTCCCTCTTCTGTACATCCTAATCAGTCCTTCCATTTGTATTCTTTTTAATAGTATTCATTGTTACTTGGGTAAACTGGTGACATATCATTATGGTTTCTCTTTGCCTTCCCCTAATGTTTAACAAAGTTGGGACTATTGTGCTTTACCATTTTTCTATTTGTATGTCTTCTTTTGAAAAACACATTAGATTTATTGCTCACTTTTAATCAGTTCATTTTTATCTCCACTACTGAGTTAAGTTCCTAATATGCATTATATAACTATCAGAAGTCAATATATTTACTTTTCATCAATTTCAGTTGATTTCTGCTTACTGCATAAGCTAGAACATCTAATTACATTCTTCTGCATGTAGATACAGTATCTAGATTTCCTAGCATCATTGATTGAAGAGCCTGTCCTTTCTCCATTTCGTGTTCTTGGCACTTTTACCCCCAAATCAATTGACTATACATATGTAGGAGTCATAATTTTGTTTCATTGTTCTAGGTATATTTTTTTAATGCCAGTATCACACTTTTTTGATTAGGACAGAGCTGTGATATCTTTTAAAGTCGGGTATGGTAACATCTCCTCTTTTGTTCATTTTTCTTAAGATCACTGTGGTTATTGTGTATGTTTTGTTTTCCATATAAATATTAGCATTTGTTCCTATTCTTATGAAAACTATTACTGAAATTTTGACTAGGATTGTACTTAATCTGCAGATTGCTTTGAGTGATAATGGTATTATAGCAAGATAAATATTTCTAATGAACATATAATATATTTTCTTTTACTTGTGCCTTATAAAATTTATTTTATCAGCTTTTGGTAGTTTTAGGTTTTAATATCTTCCCATTCTTTGATTGCATTTATTCCAAGGAGACTTTTTTTTCAGGCAGCTGTTATGAATAGACTTGTTTTCCAGGTTTCTTTTTCAGATGGATTCATTGTTAGCATATAGAAATGCTGTTGATTTTTCTATATCAAATTTGTGTCCTACAAATTTGCTGAATTCAGTTTTAGTTCTAAAAGTTTTTTGTTGAAGTATCTAAATATTTTTCTGTTTAAGAACATGTAATTTGAAAAAAAATAATTACATTTCTTCCTTTTAAATTTGGATGTCTTTTATGTCTCTCTGTTGTTTAATTCCTCTGGCTAAAACTGCTGGTTGTCTGTGGAATAGGAATAGAAAAGGTGGACATACTTGTCTTGCTCCTAACTTCAGAAGTAAGGCTTTTAAATTTTTACTTTTTAGATTTTTATAGCTATGTCCTTCAGTACATGATCTTTGATGTGCTGGGATATCACCTTAACCATTAAACTATACATTTAACTGGCTTTAATTGTATTGCCCTTGGTGGACAACCATCACCACTATCTGTCTCCAGATCTTTTTTATCATACACAACTGAGTTCACACTCATTAAAGGAAATTCCCCATTCCTTCCCCCCCAAAACCCTGATAACTTCTTTTAGGCTTTATACGTTTTTTGATTCTAGATATCTCACATATGTGGAAACACACAATATTTGTTGCATTGTGACTTGTTTATTTCATTTACCATGTTTCTAAGGTTCATTGATATGGCTAGTATCATAATTTCATTTCTTTTTATGGCTAAAGATTTTTGTGCTACTACCACCATCACCACCACCACCACCGCCACTACCACTATACATAGTCACACACACACACACACACACACACACACACACACTTTCGTCTGCCACTGGCCATTTGGGTCATTTCTATTTAGGTATATGGTCAAGTATCTACTTTCAATTTTTACTTTTAATTCTTGATATATATCTAGAAGCAGAAGTGCTAGAGCCTATGTAATTGTAATTAGTTTCATTATTTGGCCTCGTATTATGAGTTTCTTGTTATTTGGGGTTTCACTTTAATTTTTAGCAAGGCTAAGAAAAATGCCTGAACATAATGGAAATTGGATCTTAAAAGAATTTTTGTAGATAGGAAAACAGAAAAGTCATCCCTCTGCTCACTCAGTGAGAAGTCTTCTCATGATGGATAGGATTTATCTACTGTTTTCTCTAAGTCTTCCCAGGATCATCTGTATGACAAATCAAAATGTACTCTCAGCATTAATTCCCCGAGAATAAGTGTTTCTACAAAGTACACATTCTTTATCAAATAATCAAACCATCAGTAGTTTATGATCTAATCATCACTTTCACTAGAATACCATAACTTCAAGAATGTTTGTCTTTTTAGTGATATAAGTACATCAGTGTGTGGAATGAAGCCAAAATTTTGTGAATCAATGAATCATTTGTTAAATTCATAATGGTCTTTACATGTGGAGGAATTCTTGTCCTCTGCTGCTGTATGAGGAATCTCCATATGAAATAAAGACAATAATGCTTTCTTCTTCATGAGTCATTAGTTAATATAATCTGGGAATTTGCAAAACTGAAGTTTATCAACAGCAGGATGTCAACGCTAATTCAATGTTTCAGTCGTATACAGATATTTCCAGTTTTATTTGTAATTGTGAGTTCATAAACATGGTTAGTTCTATGCAGTATTATCATATGTGTAGGTTTATATACCCATGATTAAAGTCAAGATTCATGACACTTGTATAACTCCAAGGATGCCTTGTATTACCCTTGTATATCTACTTCTACCAGGTCTATATATCTTATCCTCATTCCTAACTCCTGAAACTGATACTATCTTCTCCATTTGTATAATTTTTCATCCAAGGATGTTTTATATAGAATCATACAGTGTATAACACACTGTTATTCACATTTTAATCTCCACTAAATTCATCCAAGTTACTGCGTACACCAGTAGATGGTTTATTCATATTGTTTTGTGTTATTTCACAGTGCTGTTCTACCACAGGGGGTTTAGTTCTTCATCCTTGAAGGGCATGAGAGTTGTTCTGGATATTTGACTAATAAAAATAAAGCTAGAATTATAAGCTATATTTCTATAGCCATAAAATTTCATTTCTTTTGAATAAAAATTGAAGATCCAGATTCAGGAATTACATGGTATTTTTTTAGGAAACTGTTTTCCAGAGTGGTTGTACCATTTGTCTTTTTTACCAGTAAAATTTGAGTGACACATTTCTCTACATCCTCACTAGTGTTTGAAATCACTGCTCCTTTTTATTTTAGACATTATGATTGTGTAGCAATAACTCATTACACATATAAAACATACTTCCCAACTGCTTAATTGTCTTCAACACACTTTCATGGGACTTTATTTATTTTTAACTGAATTTCAGCTACAAATATTAGATTCATGAAAGAAAGGTGACATAAAGTGGCTTTGTCTGTTCTTTCTATAACAAGATACCTGAAACCAGTTGCTTTCAAAGAAAATAAGTTTATTTGTCTCACAGTTCTGGGGTTCCTAGGTCCTGTATCAGCATCTGCTTTTAGCGAGGGCCTCACAGAGTGTGATATCACATGGTGGGTGCATGTGCAAGTGAAAATAGTCATCTGGTAAGACAGGAAGCAAAAGAGCCAGCTGAGAAAGTCAAACCTGCTCTATAAGTCTCCGTGTTGTTAACCAATGCAGGCTGCTGTAAACTAACCTTCTTCCTGGAGACAGATATTAATCACTTCTCAAGGTATTAGCACCACTAGTCTAATCTTCTCTCACTAGGCCCCCACTTCTTGAAGGTTCTACCATCTCTCTCAACACTGTTACATTGCAGATAAAGCTTCCGGCATATGAAATTTTGAGGGAAAAACCATAGTATGGAAATTTTCCTTAAAAATGAAACCCTGCTAGATTTTGATTTCCAAACCTATCTTTGAGTAGGAAAAAGATAAATTTCCATGATTTATTATAGTTCTATTATTTTTTTCCAAAGCAGCTGACTTTTAGTCAAATTTAGTCAACCTTAATTATAAGAGCTCTCGTCTGACTTAGACTGGAGAAGTAATGGACTTACCTTTTTTACTTTTCTTTCCTTTTTTTTTCTTAGTTCCAATTTTGTAGTAGGAAGCATGTCTTAATTTTAGGCATCATATATGATTTATGACTGTTGTATACATTACTTGAAGATACCGATTGCCCTATTTGATCTGCAGTAATAAATTTATATAATAAACATATTTTCATTTCATATTTCTGTAAGTGTTGTGGAGATGATTGTTAAAAGAATTTAAAAATTCATCTGGTTTTATTTTTACTTTCTTTTTAAAAAGGTATTATGTTACATATTCTCTTATAGCTAAAAGCATTTATGTTCATAGATGCATTAAAAGTACAAATGTGGTATCTACCTTAAAATGTTTTCCCTTTCTCTTTAACAGGTTGATTTAGTGAATATTGGAAGCACTGACATAGTTGATGGAAATCATAAACTGACTCTTGGTTTGATTTGGAATATAATCCTCCATTGGCAGGTAAAAATTCGAATGAGTGTTCCCTATTCCTTTTTTTTTACATTCTTACCCTTGACCTGACACATAAATAAATGTACGTACCTCAGAAAATATCAAGTCATCATTATATTGTTGGCATAACTCAGTTCAACTGAGATAGAGTCAGAAGAATATAAAATGGTTTCTGACAAACTTGCAGGAATATTTTTCCAACTTTTATTTCATTAAGAATGAGGCAAAAAAGACAAAAATCCTAACCAGAGATTAATAAAAATACTTTTCAAAAATATATATTTTTGGGTCCAGGGATTTAACTCAGCAGAGTAAGTGCCTGCCTGAGAAGCATGCAGTAATGAGTTTGATCCTTAGTACAAAAAAAACCCATATATATATATATATATATATATATATATATATATATATAAACTGCCTATAAATAACAAAGACATGAGATTTTATGAATCTCAATTCTCAATATAAACTAGTATCAATAATAAATTAATGGCATATATTTTTATGAATATACTTACATACACAAATTCACGTCACAATCTGATTCAAAATTTAAATTTTTCTCTATAATTTGAATATAGCCTTTTGAATATCTATTTTTATATGACCTCTGTAAAACAAAACAACATTAAGTGAAAAGTACATAGTGAAGATACTTTTTAATCAAAGTAACATGAACTTACATTTAATTTTTTCCCATTTACCATCTCAGTAATGCTAGCTATAATGTCATGCCTTAATAGGCCATTGCCTTTTCATTGAAGAAAGGGGTGAAAAAAATCTATAGATAAATTGATGGGATAAATGAAAAAAAATTGTAAAGTACTTGGTACAATGCATCACTTTTAACTGAGATATATCACAGGCATCAATACATTCTTATTCAAATTTTAAGACTTTAGAGGACAGTTAACATATATATATGTGTGTATATATGTATGTATATATATATATATATATATATATATATATATATATATATATTCCTTCTTTATAATAGGAATTGCAATTGTAGAGAACATATCTATTGAGATATAATATTTCTCCCCAAAATTTGCCTGTCTCCAGTATAAAATCAGTTTGTGCCAGTCTGATTTCAACCTGTCAGTCAGTAGCTTCTCAAACTATTTAAAGGAAAGGATAGTTATTTTGCCTAATCAAGCAAAATTGTGAGGTTATTTATAGAGGTGTACAACCATCACAGCAGTCTAATTTTAGCCCTTTTTCCACCAACCTGCAAAGAAATTTCTTTGTAAATTTAGTCTTCAACCGTACTCTAGCCCCAGGCAATCATTGACTTGCTGACATATTTGCACTTTTGGATATTTCATATAAATGCATAGTTTTCATCTAGCTTCTTACATTGAACATGACATACACAGCCCTTTCCTATTGTAGTAGTTATCACTTTCATTTAGTAGAGTTGATATTTTTCTTGAATTTTGCATTGTTGGTGGTCTGCAGGAAATAGAATATAGGCCACAGGTGCACCTACTCAAGTCAGCAGTCATGCTTGTCTTTCAGTTGGTCCCATGTATTTTTATGCCAAACACTCCTCTGAACAAGCTCAACAGTGTTTTAGAGAAAGAGAGACAGAGAGAGAGACAGAGAGAGAGAGACAGAGACAGAGAGAGAAAGAGAGAGATACAAAGATGGAGGCATATACAGACCAACCATAACTGCTAAATGGCAAATAGCTCATGAGAATCTCACAAGAGCCAGGTTAACTAATTTCCTGCGTTTTCCAAAACACAAAGGCAAGATACACCGCCACCATTCAAATTAATTTATTTCCATTGCTTAGTATTTCTCCAAATAATTTGAAGAAGGGACAGTTTTCCCTTGATGTGTTATGTGTAAAATAAAATAAAACTGAAAAAATGCATAAACTAACCGTTTTATTATTAAATGTAACAGATGTAAGTAGAACTTGGGAAATTTGTTACAAAAGTTTTTCACACATCCTCAATTATATTTGTATATATTATGACATAGTAATACATTGGTTCTGGAGTAAATTCAGTTTTCACACTACACTGAGTATCAAAGATACTAGCTATGATAAAGCACGGATATGTTAGGAAGATACAGAGCTTTTGAAAAAGTATTTCAATGCTATTATATTAACTCTTATGATTTTGTTCTTTCTTAGCTCTTCAAAACTCTTTCCAATTCCATCTAAACTGCAAGGCTGTCCCACGTAATGTTTTCTCCATTTGCTTTTTTTTTTTTTTTCAATCAGGCGGGGTAAGAGGCACAGTTAGCATGTAGAAGAGGAGGTTTCACCCTGGAATATTTCAAGGGCTGTTTTTCGGTATTCCCTTGTGTGAGACCTCTCTTACACACTGCTATTTTCACCTGTGTCCTTGAATTACCAAATCCTTGCAATTTCAAGTAGACTTTCTGCAACCTCTGGCTTCTCACCTCGTTCTTCTGACATCCTGTGGCATTGTCTCAAAACCACCAAACATGTTGTTTTTAAAAATTCTGCTCAACATCCCTCATCATACCTCACTGAATCCCAAAAGATATGTTTTTTTAACCAAGAACATAAATGTACTCCACAATTCATTAGTAGAAGGAGCCTTTGAATACAGCAATGATTAAACAAAAACTCTACCCAACTTATTGCACTTTCCATATTTATCAGATTAAAGATGGCATTAAGAGACAAAAAATGTGAACCCTTTATTCCCATACCACATATTATGCTATTAATTGTGCTGTGGAGAACTTCTCTTTGAACTTCTTCCAATTCTACTTCCCCATCATTCTATTCTCAGTTTCTACTTCAAATAATATTGTTATCCTCAAAAATAATGTATGTCTTCAGGACTAAATGGCTTTGAACAATCTTGCGATCTAGACATTGCTTGCGTGGCACTTTTTCTTGTTTCCTTTTCTATGGAAATCATTATTTTAATGGTAAACTCAGCTCCGGTTCTACTTTTTCTAATTCATGGAAAGTACTGAATTTTAAGGCTAATTCACACTGAAATCTTTACATTATTTATTACAGCAGAGTGGTGACTTTTGCACTGCTGAAAACCCTTTCTGTGAACACTTACCTGTAGAATAACTTCCATGTGATATAATACTAGCTCTGCTCTTCTGCTAAGCTTTAGAGAATCTATCTTTTCCTGGTAGAATATTATTCCTGTTCATTCATCCCTGTTCCTCCAGTGCACCTCATCCTCATCACAGACCAAGTTCTGAGACTGAGTTTTGAGGTAGAGTATAGTAGGCAGCATTGTTATTAAGCCAAGGTTTTTTGATTAATACCTGGTGAAGGCCAGTGTATAAGGAAGAAGACCTACAGTTTTGGTGCTGGCTCAACAGCATCCTTACTCTGTTCCATTGTTAAATTGGAGTTAGAATGAGAGTTTAGGTGGTCTAAGTAGGGTCAGATTTGCTGAGTGTTTATACCACTCCTCTCCATCAGCCACTAGATAATGAACTTCCCTGGGAAGGGTATAGCCTGGGGTGACAGGATTCTCCAAATTAGCCAGATCCTGAAAAGGCTAGGGCATGGAGGATGACTGATGACAAAGACATAAGCTCTTCTCATTGAGAATGTCACTAATTTGCTATATCCAAGTTACCCTGTTTACCCAGATAACTTCTGATTTTTCTGAAAAATAGACCTCAATAACATTTCAACATTTTATTTTAAAAAATAAATTTATAACATACATACACACACAAACACAAACAAACACATACATACACACACATACACATTTGATTCTTTACCTATGAGGGATAGTCAGCCTTGTGAGCAAGAAGATTTTCTGCTTATCAGATTATCTTTAGGATGAGCTCAGTGATTTTTGATTACTTTTCTATAGGAAAAAAAATAATTATCACATATATTACCTTTTATTTTTTCACAGCAACATTTTAACCCAAGAATAAGCAATACCAAAGGAGCTGAGGCTCTTAAGGTGAATTAGTGACATAATGATGCTAAAGGACTTTTGGATTCAATAAACTGTTGTCCTCTAGCATTAGGTACATACAGGGAAGTCTGGCCAAGCATTTCACAAATGAATTCCATTTATCATTGGACGATTGCCTGATCAGTGAAAAGCTATCACAACGACTGTGCCAGTGTCTGCTGATTCCAAACCTCATTCAGCATAGGACAAAAAGTACACGTCCTGCACTTGCTGTATATTGGGGTGATGCAGTTTATAATTTTAGAAATTGATGTGAAAAATAATGTATCTTATATAATTATTGGACCTATTAACTTGCTAAAAAACTAAAAATACCTCAGGAAGAAATTAAGAAGTGTTGACAATCTAACTCTAAATAATAGATCCAACTATCAAAGTATGGTGACAAATATTTCAGTTTCAAAATATTAACATATTTATAAAATATTCTCTCAAATATTTTTAAAAGTGTTTCAAAGTAAATTTAGTAGTGTGTGCTAAAATTTGCATTGTATCTTTCATTAAGAATATACTGACACTGGAGATCTTAAAATATGAATCATAGGAGACTTTTCAATATAAACCCTTAAGTCAAGGAGAGCTTGGAGTGAATTATGTCAAGTTCTAAAAGAAAATAATCTCTAACCTGGAATGATGTACCCTACAAAATTATCTTTCAAAACTTATGGATAAATACTTCCATTATGGAAAACACATGAAGAAATTCATAATCATCAAATCAGTACTCAAAATATTCTGAAGGTTATTCTAGAAAAACACAGTAATTTAATGAATCCAAATAGATTGAAACCACCAGACAAGCAAGCAATTAAATAGAGGGTAAGCAAAAAGAACCAACAACAGAAAAATAATATAATGAGGATAAGTCAATATATATGAGTTATAATCATCAATGCAGGTAAGCTGAATTCACAAATCAAAACAAATGGATTGTCAGAATCTATCACAAAAAGTATCCAATAATAATCTGCATACAAGAAGCACATTTAACTAAAAAGTATGTACAGTGAAACTAAAAGGATGGAAAACAATATTCCATGTGACAAGAATCTAGAAAAAAGCAGGCATAGCTATTCTATCTGCAAAGCAGATTTTAAGCCAAGACTGATCAGGAGAAAGAAAGAAGGTCACCATATACTTGCTAGAGGAACAATCAAAGAGGAGGAGATAGCAATCATAAATACATATGGACCAAATATCATTGTACACAATTAGTAAAATAAATATTAAAGGACATGAAAAATCAAATAATTACTAATATTGATTTATTAAGGGACCTGACTATCACACTGTCACAAATAGATCTAGACAAAAAAATCAACAAAGAAATAACACACCTGAAAATGTCCTTTGAGCCTATGGACTTAGTATACATATCTACAGTGCTCTAACCCACAGGAGAATACAGATTCTTAGATAAAAATTAGATTTTCTCCAAAATAGATTGCTTACTAGCTCATAGAACATTCTTTAACAAAGGCATGAGAATTGAAATTATTCCATGCAGATATTATCAGATCATAGTACAAAACAGTGGAAATTAATTGAAAAAGAAATCTCAAAAAATACATAAACGCATGGAAAGTTAACAACACTTTTGAACAAACAATAAGTCACAGATAAAATCACTTTTGAACAAACAATAAGTCACAGATAAAATCAAAGAAAAAAATTAGACATTTTCTAAAGTTAAAGGATAATTCCAGTTCAAGATACTGCAATTTATGGGACATAATGAAAACAGTCATATGAGGAAAAATTAAAGCAGTGAATTTGAGCATCAGAAAAACAGAATGAACTCAAATAAATAGCTTAATGTTGAACCTCAATCATCTAGTAAAAGAAGAGCAAGTTGAACCCAAAGTTCTTACAAAGGAGGAAATTATAAATATCAAAGCAGAAATTAATGAAATTTAGGTTAAGAAAACAATACCAAGAATCAGTGAATAGGGGAGATGGTTATTTGAAAGGGTAAATAAAATAGACAAATCCTTAGCCATTCTCATAAAAAAGAAAATAAAAAAGACTCAAAAATCTATGTAACTAGAAATGAAATGTGTGAAATCATAATGATTTCTACAGAAATTAAAAGATTGCCAATACCTACTTTGAGAAAATGTACTCTGATAAGTTGGATAATGCAGAAATAATGGACAGATTGCTACATACATATACATTACCAAAACGGAATCAAGAAGATACAAAAATATTAAATAACCCAATATGAATCAATGAAAGTTAAGAAGTAATTATAAAAAAAACGACTAATAAAAAAGCCCATCTTGACAGATTCATTGATGAGTTCTAAAAGAAATATAATGAAGATATAATGCCACTACTCTTTAAACACTAATGAAATTGAAAGGGAAGCAATATTCACAAATTCATTCCTGGAAGCAAGCATTACGACAATACCAAAACCAGAGAAGGATGCAACCAGAAAGAACTACTGGCCAATTTTCCTAGTGAACATACATGCAAACATAGATACAGTGTGAATAAGATATTGGCAAACAGAATGCAACAAATCAAGAATTTTATACAACATGACCAAGTAGGATTCATCTCAAGGATGTTGGGATGCTTTAACATACATAAATCAATAGATGTAACACACTATGTTAACAAAGCCAAAGACGGAAACCACGAGCACCTCAACAGAGGCAGAAAAAAACACCTGATAATGTTCAACACCTGTTCATAAAAAAACTACAGAAAATTGGAATAGGTGGTCTTTATCTCAATTTGATAAAAACCATCTATGACAAACAACAGCTAACATCATACTAAAGATACAAAAGAAAGTTTTCACTCTAAAATCAGGAACAAGACAGGCATTCCACTATTACCATTCTACTTTAACATAGTTCTAGAAACAGTAGCCAGAGCAATTAAACAAGAGAAAGAAATAAAAGTAATAAGGATGTGAAAGGAAGAAGTTAAACTATCTTTATTTGTGATGACTACATAGAAGATCCCAAAAACTCCACCAAAAATGGTGGAGTAGCTATAATACCCAAATTTAGTAGTATATCTGGAAAAGTCAACACTCCGTAATTAATAACATTTCTATATAGAAATAAATAACTCACTGAGAGAAAACTTAGTGAAGTAACATCTTTCATCAAGAAAAATGAAATACTTATGAATCAGTGTAACAAATAGCATAAAAGACTTTTACATTGAAAATTGCATAATGAATAATGAAATCAAATAAGATATCAGAGGAGGAAAACATACCTCTTCTTTTTTGATAGGCAGAACCAATATAGAGAAAGTAGCTATATTTCCAAAACTGAATTGATGCAATCCTGAATGAAATACCAATAGCTTAGCTCACAGAACTAGGAAAAAATTCTGAAATTCATTTGAAACCAGAAAAGACATAGAAGTGCAAAAGCAATTCTGGTCAACAAAGGTGAGTAAAGGAGTATCACAATCCCCAACTTGAACTTATAGTAAAAAGCTACCATGATAAAAACAGTATGGTACTGACAAAAATGAAATGAAAGAAACACACTGATATTAGGATCAGTATAAAAAATGGAAGATGTAGAAAAAAGGCAAACATACTCAGCCCACCATATCTTTGACAAATGGCTAAATGCCTTCACTGGAAGAAAGATTGCCATTTTAATAAATGCTGCTGGGAAAAAAAGTTTTTCACATTCTGGAGATTAAACCTAGACCCTTGTCTCTTACCATGCACTAAAATAAAATCAAAATAGAACAAAGATCTAAATGTAAGAGAAATACTTAACCTGCTGCAAGATAAAATAGGTAAAACTCTTGAAGACATAGTTGTAGGCAAAGATTTTATGAGCAAAGATCTCATCACTCATACGATATTATAAAGAATGAATAAATGTTATATCAACATATTAAACATTAAATAGTTTTTGGACAGCAAAAGCACCCAGAAGCAGTGTGAAGACAAAGTCTGCTGAAGAGGAAAAAATTTTACCAGCTATTCCTCACACAAAGAACTAATATCCAGAATATATAAAGAACTCAAAAAAATCAGATGCCATAAATTTAATGACCTAATGGAAAAATGGGCATATGAAAGGAGTACAAATTTCTCAGATGAAGAAAACACCAAATACATATATGAAAACATGCTCATCACCTCTGATCATTCAAAAAATGCAAATTAAAGCATTTCATCTCCTTCCAGAAGGTGGCCATCTTCAAGAAATTAACCAGTGACACATGCTGGTGAGGCTGTGTTGGAAAAGGAACCCTTCTTTGTTGATAGAACTCTTAATTGGTGCAACCATTATGGAAATTTGTATGGAAATTCCTCAAAAAGCTCAAACTAAAGATTCTGTTTAAGTCAGATATTCCCTGTCATGGTATCTTCCCCAAAGATTTAAAACTATCAGACTACACCAATTTATGGACACCCCATTTTTATAGCAGCATAAATTGTAACAGTTAAATCTTGGAAACAGCCCAAATGTCCATCAATTGAAAAACAGATAAAGAACATGTAGAGTTTTTTTTTATACAGTGTTGTGCTACTTAGCCATAAAGAAAGATAAACTTGAGATATTTTTAGGTAATAAGATGCACCCTGAAACCGTACTCTTAAGTGAAATAAATTAGACACATATGCTCAAATATCTCATTGTTTCTCTATGTGAGAAACCAAAACATAAATAAAGATCAAAATCAATGACAGTTATTGGATAGTAGAAAAAAATTTTCAAGTGGAAAAGGAAACAAGAAAGGGAGGAAGTGGAAAAGAAGAAAAAGAAAAGGGATTTAAAAAGAAACTAGAGGGATGGCGATTTAGCTCAGTGGCTTAAGTGCCTGACTGGCAAGCGGAAGGTCATGAGTTCGATCCCCAGTACCCCCCCAGAGAGAGAGAGAGAGAGAGAGAGAGAGAGAGAATACAAAGGAAAAATGGAAATAAAGCTTTTATTAATAAAGAAGGGAGGGAAGGATAAATCTTATGATTATGTATATCAAGGGTAACAACAAGCTTAAGATTTTTTTTTAAACCAGGAATCAAACTCACACTTGCACTTACCAGGCAGGCATTGTGTCACTGACCTATATCCCCAGACTAATAAACTTAATATTTTAAAAACAAATTGATTGGGATACAGATCAGTGCAAGGACCCTGGGTTTAATCTAGAGTAAAACAAAAACAAAGGAGAACAAAAACCACTTTATTAAGGATTGAAAAGTTTCCATTAACATAGCAGAAATAAGTGTGGCCAGAATTAGTACAGGTAATTTTAAAAATAAGTTTATATGTCAAGAACTATAAATCAGAGTTGAGGTGTGGCTCAGTCGTAGAGAATTTGCTAAGAATCCATAAGGTCCTGGGTTTGAATCACATGAAAAGAAACAAAAAACAAAATGTATCTACCTCAAAAGCACTTGTTAACTCTTACATCAATGAAAAATCAAGCTGAAATGTCATATTTAGAGTTCACCATAAAAATTTGTCATCTGATTAAATTTTGGTAGTCCTTCTTCCCAAAGGAAAGCCCTAGGTATTAAAACTTATCACATTTACTTATATATTTCCATCAGGTTTCTCATAAGTATTCCCTTAATATAATATGTAGATAGCATGTTCTATAACAAGGTGTCACTGTGTTCTTGAGATTCAGAGAAATGTGTAGAATGCATTTCTGTAAAAGATTACTCAGAAAAATGAAACTTTGAAATACAGAAATCAGCTGAATAGCATTTTCACATACACATGTCCTAGAAGAGGATCAAATGTACTGAATCCTGTTAATGAACGTAAAGTCAACTCCACTTCTCTACAGCTCTTACTTTTAAAAAATTATTTTATTTTATTATGTTTTTGTTGATCTAAATATTTAAACTGGGAAATTTTTTTCTTTTTTCTTCCTTTTTTTCTAGTTGTCAACAAGCTTAATTTGCAATAAATTATAGTACAGACCTTAAATTTTTCTTTAATTTTTACATTTTTAATTTTTCCAACAATTTTGTTTGCATAGATAACCAAGGCCTAAAGTGATTAAGATGCCCAACTTACACAAGTAGTTAAAAGCAAAGACAAACTTTGAGCCTCAATGTTAAAAAAGTATTTTTGTCTACGGTGCTATTCTTCCTATATAAAAAAATCAGTGATTGATCTTATTATTGATTAACAGTAAGTGTAATGTTGTGTGCTCCCTCTTCTATAACCTATCTATTGAAAACTAGAAGATGAACAGTTCTGAAAACAGTACATTTGTTTTATGGCTGAATTCAGGATTAATAATGAGCATATTTAATAAATCATATGAGATATGCTCCAATCTATGAAATTCCTAACCAGTTACAGCAGGTTCAGTCTTGATAAAACCTATTCCCTCTCTTTCCAAGTTTGCTCTATATTCGTCATGATTGATCACTAAAAATTAAGGACATGCACATTAAATATTGTAGAGTTTTTCAGGTAATGTGTTTCTTACAAACATATCTTTACCACATATAGGTCAAAAATGTAATGAAAAATATCATGGCTGGATTGCAACAAACCAACAGTGAAAAGATTCTCTTGAGCTGGGTCCGACAATCAACTCGTAATTATCCACAAGTTAATGTCATCAACTTCACCACCAGCTGGTCTGATGGCCTGGCCTTGAATGCTCTCATCCATAGTTATAAGTAAGTATGCCACTGAGATATTGCAAACATTCTAAGTATTATTTTGTCTACCAGTATTATAATTCCAGATCATTGCCCCACATTATATATGTTGACCACATTGATCTAACCATCCATTGGAATGGACTTACTAAAAATATTCTTCCACTGTTTATGCGATGCATCATTTAGTTCTTGAATGTTAAATTTAGTGGAGCATGAAATTGGTTATGGTGGAGGGAGATGATCAAAATATTTGCGATTGAGACTCCAGAACATCCAGGCTTCATTCTAACTTTATTGAAATTTAGACAGGTCTTTTTGTACACACAAAATGTCTGTTTAAGCCTAAAATGTGGTTGCGAGTTTCATGCTAGTAGTTGTGGTAAAATTAATTGCCATCATCAGATAAATAATGAAGAGAAATATTTGTTTTATGTTATATGAATTTAGATAGTAATTACTATTAGTCACTGTAGATTTTATTTTGTTTCAGGGTTAAAAGAGCCTCTGAGCATCTTAGTAACCAGGGCAAAGAGCAAAACACAATCAGTTGTGTGACTTAGTGCTCAGAGTAGCAAAAGAAATAGTTATCTGGAACAGCAAAGCAATTGCTATAAAGTAAGGGAAAATTCTACCGTGGCTCTTCATAAAGAATCAAATATTCTTAACTACATTCTATAAGACATTTTTTCCTAAGATTATATATTCTAAGAAAACAATATAGTTGTTTCCTTTTCTTGTATAAATGAATGTAATACATGAAATAAAACCTCAAGGAAAAAGCAAAAATATTGGAAATATGTATCTAAATATAACATATGCTGTACAATTTATGATGTATGTATACATACACAATATATGTAATACCATGCCAAATATATACACCATATATATGTGATATATACATATGTGTACATGTGTGTATGCGTACATATATATGCTACTGTATTTGTTCTAAGAGATATATACCTTAGCGTTATCCTTACCTTATCTCATTTCCCTAGCCCAAGTCAAATAAATGCCTTGCTGCATTAAGAGTTGAAAATGAATTTATCAACTAGTCATTTCTTAGTGTTATTTTTTTGAAATTCTGTATTATTTCTACCCTTTGTTCTCTTTTGCTTTATTTCTCTAAATAAAAACAAGAGTTTAAAATGCCACAGGAGTGCACCTTCTCTGATATTCAGAGTTCATTACCTCTTCTCACTTCGACTTGTCCTTTTTAATTTTTTTTTTTTGAGACAGCTACCGTTTCTTATGCCAGAAATATTAGAGTACAAATTTTTACCAGGGCAGAGCTCAAAACAAGGACAAATGCATTCTAAATAAGCATCTTTGTTTGGAGTCATACTTCCAGCTATATTTAATTAACCACACCCAACAGGCTTTCTGAGTGACTCAGCAACCCGATTTCAGAAAGGAGGCAGACTCACATGCAATCAGCAGTTTAAGCAGTGTCAACAAATTGTTTTGCAGAATAGAAGACAAAGTTGCCACAGCCTCAATACAGTCAAGTAAGAAGGAACAGAAACATGTATTCTGTATTAGAAGTCAGGACTCAATTTATGCAGCTACATGCTTCTCAGAAAGGGTCTGAGAAAATATTGATCTTGCTCTTCATGTACACATTTGCAGATGAACAAAGATAGTGAGGATCAGTCCTTGTTGGCTGTTTAACATTTTCTCTTCAAGTGGAAGGCTTGAATCCTGCAAGCATGGGAACACACTATATTCGTTAATATTCTGTTTTATGATTACTGAATATATTTGCAGGTGATACAGTAAACATATCCAGACTGCCCTGTCCCTGACTCACTTTTTTTTCTCAAAACATCTTCATTTATATATCTGTTCTGTTGTACCGAATGAATCATCAGTAACTCTTGCTTTATACATTACATGGTTACTTTTCAAGAGATTCTCCACAATTGTTTAATGCTCTTTCATGAATCATCTATTTCTCTTGGCAGATGTTCATATTGTTTATCTAAAGGAAAAAACGGTGAAACTTTCTGTTCCAAAGTGATTGTCATTGGTAGGCTTAGGAATGTCATGAGGTGTCCTGATTTTGATAGCTGAGTGACTAAGCTATATAGAAGAAAGGCATGTGCTTAATATAGAGCGCAGAGACTTACAAAGGGCCTTGGAAATTAAGTTTTGTGTTAAAACACAAAGTCCAGTGCAATGAATCTGGAAAGAAGCCAGATTGAATTGTTATAGAAAAACTCTATCATAACTGGTTAATAAAAGTGTAGATAGGACCAGGAATATAGTTCAGTGGCGCAGTGCCAGCCTGGCAAGCACAAGATCCCGAGTTCAATTCCCTGTACCCACAAAAAACAAAACAAAATGAAACAAACAAAAAAGAAATGTGCAGAAAATTTCCTATAATTTGAAAATTGAGGCTAAATTATCTTCCTCATTTATGTAATTTACTATTTTATTGCCACAATAAATCTACTTTTTAAAAAATCAGTTATCAGAAGTGTGGGGAAGTGAAAAAAATAAATGACTATGCTTTTATGACCGCAGTCCTGTTCCATGATACTCTTGTCCTTGGATTCAGCTGTCAGCTAGCTCTTTTTTTCTGATTATGATTATATGTAACATGTCTTTTTTATTTTTCTCTAAAGTGAATTTTAACACTGCATGCACTTGTTCATTAGTATGAAGTCTACATATATAAGCTCTCATGCTATCCATATCCTAATTTAATTACTTAAATAATAACAAATTTTCCTATATTTTTTCCTTCAACTTTAAATGATATTGAAGTAGCTCTTGTGAAAAAAATTTCCACACAGTTCAAAAAGTAATCTTGACAATTTGATGCTAAAAATGAGGAAAGCATCACACTGATCCTTAAATTCTATCCATTTCTCCACCTCTCATCTTATGAACAATATTTTTGTGCTTTATATTTGTTATTTAAAGATAGATGTTTTTGGCCTGGGTCTATAAATTGAAGACATGTTTCTATTGTATGTATATAACCTTAGAATATAGTAATAAAAGCAAATATTTATAAATAATTACTACATTGTAGACAGCATTTTAAATAACATACCATATAGTTGTTAACCTAGATATTATCTTTACCTCTATACTAAAGCCTAGGAAACTTAGGCATAGAACTTTATACAATTTACCTAGAACCATTGGGCTAATACCTGCTAGACCCAAGATTTGAATTTCCTATTTTATGAAGCTAGCTTCATTTTAAATCAGGTGATCCTGGGCTACATGGATTTTTCTTTACAATTGGATAGTTTTGTAAGTTCCGCGTATTTGAAAATCAGAGATATTTTCCAAGATGTGGTGAGAGAAGCCTTTAATACTAGTGGTTCAGGAAGATGAGGAAGGAAGAGAGAAGTCTCAAGGCCTGCCTGGATGGCTTAGCAAAAAGAATGCACGAGGAATGTAGCTCAGCACAGAGACCCTAGATTTAAACCCCAGTACCACAATAAAAGAAGGAAGCAAAAAAGAAATATGAAAAAAAAATTGAGATATATAAAAAATAAATTAATAAATAAATTTTAGTGACTTAATTTAATTAGGAGCCCTGTGTGCACTCACTACTATCGTGAAGTGTATCTGCGGACCTGGGTTTGAACCTCAGCACAGCATAGAGAGATAGAGTGACAGATTCACTTTTTCTGCTTTTTAAAATTTATGGTTATTATTACATGCTTGCTATATATAATGAGCCATGCATCATAAGGAATTTGTACCTGTACATAGGACATTCTGATCCTTCTTTTTTTCCCATTGTCCTCTTCTCCCTGTAACCATTTATCCCCTCCCCATTTACAAAAGCTTTGTTACTATTTTTCCTTTCATTCTCTTTTTAAATCCCTTTTTCTTTCCCTCCCTTCACTTGCTTGTTCCCTGTCCCATTTGAACATGTTCTTCCTATTTCCTTATATCTATCTTCTGTTTTCTTCTTATTTGGGTTTCTCACTTCAGAGAAACAATGACGTATTTAAACGTGTGTGTATGATTTATATGTACAGCTATAGTCTTGAGACGTATCAATTTACCTAAAAATTTCTCGTTTATTCTTCTTTATAGTAGAGTAGTGCTTCATATTTTTAAACCATTCATTAGTTGATAGGCATCTGGGTTGTTTCCAAGATTCAGCTATTACAAATTGTGCTACCTCAAACAGGAGTGTTCATAGATTGCACTGATATGATGCTTCTGACACATTTGGGAAGATAACAAGAAGGGTAGTAGCTGGCTCAAATGAAGCCTCTACTGTCAGTTTTTGAGAAATCTGCACATTGATTTCCATAGTGGTTGTACCAAATAAAACTCCCACTAACAATGGAGAAGCGTTCTTTTTTCCAACAACCTCACCAGCATGTGTCACTGACTGATTTCTTGAAGACAGCCTTTTTTTCTAGAGGAAACACATTTTCAGTGCTGTTTTAATTTGCATTTCTTGAATAACTGGTGATTATGATAATTTTTTCATATATTTGCTGGTTATGCTTCTTCATTTGATAAATGTCGGATCTGGCCCACGGATCAGTCCGTGGGTCTCACCTGGAGAGGGAACGGGGATGGGGGGCAGGGCAAGAAGAAA
>PVJX010028971.1:0-23914 GCA_004027295.1 Dolichotis patagonum | reverse complement strand
TTGTACCCATGTCATTCCTCGTTTTCATTTTTCTTTTTATCTTACTTGTTCAGGTAGCCACATCTTTCTGTAATAATACAGTAAAGAGAGAGAGAGAGAAATGATGGTCAGATTTCATAGTTTTCACATTGAAAAAAATAATTTTACTCCTCAATGTAGAATCTTTCTTAACTATTCTACAAGTGCAATCATGAAGAGTGAAAGGTTCAACCCACAGAACATTCTCTGAAAACCTAAAGCCACTGACACATTGCAAAACACTGTCACAAGGAAATAGTAAGCCAGAAAATAAAGGACCTATAAGTATGTCCTTAAGTACCAGCACTGAAGCATAGGAGAAATACAAAATTTTAAAGCCAGTGGTTGTTCCAAAAAAAAAAAAAGTAAAACTTACAATTAGAAGGTCGGGAACTTATAGGAAGTTCTTTATTTTGTAGTTTTCTTACCAGGCTGAGTTTATAGAAATATATCCATCCAATGCACAACAATACTCTCATGATAGTCTATTTTTGTTGTTTGTATAACACTTTGTAACAGGGCTTCTCAACTTTAGGTCTATTAACATTTGACACCAAATAACTTCGTGTGGGATGAGAGCTTTTCTACACATTATAGTGTTTGGCAGTATCTTCTACCTACTACATACCAATAGCACTGTCCTAAAATTGTGACAATCAAAACACATTCAGAAATTGAAAAATACAGCTTGGGAGAGCAAAAGTTCCCTTTGGTTGAGAACCAGTATTTTAGGGAAAATTTATACTGATTATTACAATTAACCTTCTTTCAAAAAAAATCAGAAAAGGCTCAATAAGACTTTGTGAAACTCATTGTTCCTCTTACCTAATATTAACTGTGTCTGAAGAATACGCAACAGCATCTCTAAAGTTCAGCACCTCTCACCTCTTCCCATGGTATTTATGACGGCTCCTGAGCTCGACGTTTTTCCTGGGTGAAGGGAAAATCTAGATGGGAGGAAAATTCCTGGAAAGAGCCCTACCCTGAATCCACGCTTCTTTTCCAATTTCAACAAGGCAATTTTGCTCAACAAGTAACTACTAAATGGAGGTTGTGGACCATGTTTCCGTGTGATGCTATCGTGGGTTACTTATAAAGAAAGGAGTCACTTGTTACCTAAGTTTTATTTCATTTTGGATATTAAGCAAGTTCCTTCTCTACTATCTTTAATGGACTAATGTGAATTTCTCAGTTCTTCAGATTTTAATACGTGCAATTTCCAGAAATGATTTGATGACAACATACTTCATATTTTCAGGCTGGTTGCTCCACTTTAGGAATACATTTTCAATATTTTTTAGCACAGTTGAATGTTTAAATTAAAATATCATTATTGATAATTACTTGAAGTTAGGATTTGTAGAGATTTTCAGAAGTCAACAAAACTATAAAAGCAAATTAAAGAGAATAGACCTTACTTTTTGATGATAAGCCAGGCCCTTGCCCCCACAGTGGTGAATATGCCATAACATAATCTCATTATCATTAATATCCCCCTATTGTCATTCTATTTCTCCATTCCGTCATTGTTGCAATCAATATAAGCCGGCTTCTGGTTTCTGAACTGACATGTAAGAAGTTTAAACGTCACTACTCCATTCTAATAACAAGTAAAGACCGGAACAAACTACAATATCAACAATTCTTAAATTCCTCAGAGAAGGGAGATCCCTGGGGAAACTGCAGCCTCCAAAATCAGAGAGACACACGTGGATGTAGAGAATCTAATCCATCAGAGTAAAACTCATCCACAGGAACAAGTGCCAGAGTCAGAAAACCTGAACCATAATTGATGAGCTGCTGGAGACTCTCTGTAAACAATTCTGAGCATTAAAACTCCAGAAGGCCCAGATGGAGAGAAGCTACACCATTTTATGAGTTCTTATCTCCTAGGAACCAACCAGAATGTTAGAGAAAAATCCCCATGTACTTGTGGCAGGAGGTATAAAAAAGGAACCACTGTGAAATATTCCAGAGCATTCACTCTTCTTTACAAAGACTGCTTTCCAGAGAAACAATTTTACAAGAGACTAACTTGCTGGGGTTTTATCAAAGCACCACCTAACTGAGAGAAGGGAAATATCCAGCTGTATCCCCTTTAGCAACTCTGTCTCCATGAAAGGCATAAAGGAGACTGAGAATAGGTGATTAGCTTCACAGTTCAGCGGTAGAGACTCACTAAAAGATGGAGCTCTAATCATAGAACTAGAGAGTAGTGGCTTCTCTCCATGCCTTACCCTACGTTTCTAAAAGCCCATACATATACTGCAGTTCCATGTATCAAGTACATCAGGTCCACCTTTCACTATATATATATATATATATATATATATATATATATATATATATATATAATGCAGTTAAAAAGAAAAACAGAAAATCTAACACAATAACAAAAGATAGCTACAGTTTGAGAAGATTGAACAAGCAGTGAAACTGGTGGTTGATATGGAAGCATTCCAAATGCCAACCCAAGAATTTAAAACTGTAATTACTAAGTAGCACTAGTGGGACTAAAGTGTAAAATAGAAAACACACAGTCACATAAAAGAAAATGTAAACAGAAAGATGGAATTTCAGAAAACAATCAAAAAAGAAATGCTAGAGATAAAAAACACTATAGCAGAAATAAATAATGCATTTATGGACTCATTAGTAAGCTGTATGTGGTCAGAGAAAAAAACTTCTGAAATTGAGTATATGACAAGAAACACTTATAAAATAAAAATCATGAAAAGGAAAGACAAATAACAAAGAGAGAACATAATGAATGAGAATTATGGGGTAAATACAAAGGTGCTACAAATGCAAAATAGAATAACAGAAAAGAGAAATGAAAATTCAAAGCATGTTTTTCCAGGAAAGTTAATTTATAGAAATGTTAAAAGAAGTTTCTTTTTTTGAGAAAAAAAAATTATGTAGGTCAAAATTAAGATCTAACTATTGAGAAATAAAGATCAGTAAAGAAACAAGTAAATGTAAAATAAAAATTATTATTTTTATTCTTAAGAAATATTGAATATTTAATGGCTATTTAATAACAATTTGTTTAAAATAAATGTATCCCATTATACATATATATATAACATATATCAGCATATATATTCATTGATGCTTATCTACAGGTGAAATGAATGTCACCAATGATACCAGGGCTGAGACAAAGAGGAACCAATGTTATTTGTTCATTAGGTGCTTGCATTAACTATGAAGTGGTTTAGCATTTCGTGAAAGTGCACTTGTGTTAGTTGTAAATGCATGACACTTACTCTAAAGCACAACATTAAAAATTTTTGTACAAAAGGGTAAGTTATATGTTAATGAAAAGAAACTCAATAATCATATAAAATACTCTTTAAAACCACAGATGAGGGCTGAGGATTTAGTTCAGTGGCATAAGCACCTGCCTGGCAAGTGCAAGGTCCTGAGTTCCATCTCCAGTACCAATAAAAGAAAAGAAAAGAAAAGACCCACAGATGACAGGAAAAGTAGCAGGTAAAAAATCAGAATAAAAAACAAGAGCAACAAATACAAAACAACAACAAATATGTACATATCCAATTATATGAATAAGTGTTTTGAATATTAAATGATCTAAATACACCCTCACAGAGATTGTCAGGGTGAATTAAAAATATCACCCAACTATATGCTTCCTATAAAACCCCATTTTTAATATAAATTACATGTAGAATAAAGATAAAAAGGATGGCACCATATCATTTAACCCTACCAAAAAAATAAGAAGTACTCTAACTATATTGATTACAGATAGAGAAGACACAAGAGCAAGAAATGTTAACAGGACTGAGGAGAGGCATCACATATGAACAAAGAGATCAGGACTCCAAGAAGACATGACAGTCTTTAATGTGGATTCACCAAGCAACAGAGCATCAAAATAAGTGGGCAAAAGACTGACAGAAGTCAAAGAGAAAGAAATTCATGAACCACTACACTTGGAAGCTTCAACACCTTTCTATGATAAGTGGATAGATCCGCCAGGCAGAGTCAGGTGCAGTGGTAATCAACAGCACCATCACATGGTATCTTTGACATCAATTAACCACTTCACCTAACAGTGGCAAATTACACACTCTTCATGAGCTCACAGAGATCAGTCACTCACCTGACCACATTTTAGGATACATAAACACACTAGCAAGTTAAAAAATAAAAAATAAAAACTACGCAAGTCCATTCTTAGCATATAAGGTAGTTAACCTACATGTCAATAAAGATAGTTGGAAATCACCAAACACTAAAGATAAAAGAATCTATCTCCAAATATCATGTAAGTGAAAGAAGAAACCTCAAAAAAAGTTACAAAAACAGTTAAACCAAATAAAAATAAAGCACAACTTATCAAAATTTGTTGGGCAGAGAGAAAGCTGTAGTTATAGGAAAATTTATAACAATGAATATGTGTATCAGAACATAAATGAACTTAAATCAACTAAATTATATCTTGAGACACTAGAAAAATAAGAAAAATTAAATTCAAAGTAATCAGAAAAATACAAAATGAAGCAGAAATAAAATAAACTGAAAATAGAAAATCAATTTAAAAAATCAAAACTAAAAGCTAATTCTTTAAAACAATCAATACAATTGATTTCCTCTACCCAGCCTAAATAAGAAAAAAATTTACAAAATACAAGTTACTAATATCAGAAATGAAACAGAAGGACCTTACTAGAGATCCTATGGATGTTAAGAAGATAACAACAGACTACCATAAAAAATTTTCTACGCTCACATGAAATGGCCCAATTCCTTGAAAAACATAATCAGCCAAAACTTCAAGAAATACGTACTATCTAAATGGGCCTACATGCAGAAGAGGTGTAATTAACAACCACTGAAAACAGAAAGCACCAGGTGTAGATGGAGTCACTGGTGAAATCTACCAAATATTTAAGGAAGAAATTACAGCAATTCTCTACAATCTTTCCGAGATGAGAGAACAAGAATGAATACACCCTCAATCATTCTGTGAGACCAACATTACCCTAAAATCAAAACCAGGCAGGGATTGTAAGTAAAGAAAGACCTAACTTCTTACTTCCTATTGTCTGAATGTAGGGATGGGGAAAGGGGGAGAGAGGAAGGGGGTGAAAAAGGAAAATTAAGACGCATTATGTACATGTACCTACTCCACACAAGGAATGTAAGTAAGCATTATGTATTGAAACATGTACCCCCCCCCAAAAAAAAAACAAAGGAAGGAAATCAAGAGATGGATGCAGGGAGGAGAAAGGAAAGGGAAAGAGAATTTTACAAAAAGAATCAGCATATATTATGTACTTGTATCACTTCCACACAAGGGATATAAACATTATGTACTACATGGTCTAATAAACAAATGAAAAAATTTTAAAAGGAAGAAAAAAAGGCCAGGCATGTTGGTGGACACCTAGAGTCCCAGCATTCAGGAGGCTGAAGCAGGAGGATCACTGCAAGTTCAAGGCAATACTAGGCTACCTAGTGAGTTCAAGGTCAGTCTGGACTACATAGTGAGACCCTGTCTCAAACAAAACAAAACAAAACAAAACAAGAAAGAAAATCAAACTACAAGCTAATGTGTCTTACAAACAAAAATTATCAACAAAATTTGAGCAGATAAAAATCCAACAACATAATTATAAGCCATGACCAATTGTTTCATACCAGATATTCAAAGCAGTTAAATTGTTTAATACGAAGGTTATCAAGACTTATGATTAAGCACACAGTAGCCAAGACAGTGCTACATTAGTGAAAGAATATACAAGTAGATCACCAGAACATAATAAAAATCCCAGAAATAGATTCATATATATATATAGTCTTTTATAAAATCTTTTATAAAAATTAAAAGCAATAAAATGAAGAAAAGAGTCTTTTAAACAAATGATGCAGAATCAATTAGACACCCACATTCAAAATAGATGTAGTCTTTACACCCTGTGCAAAATAATTTTCTAGAAATAGATCACAAATCACTCAAGCAATTGTTTATTGCAAAGAAAATTTATGCTCTGTGAGTTGTAGATGTAAAAAGAAAAGACTGAGAAACAGATGCAGCAACGAAGTGACACAAAGGAAAAGGAAGTGAATAAGAGTCACGAAAGAGAGAAGGCAGAGCAGGAGCTACGGCGCACACCTGTAATTGCAGCTACTCAGGAGGCTGAAGCAGGAGGATCATGAGTTTGAGACCAACCTGGATGTAGCTCAGTGCGATATCACCATTTGGTGTGTATATATATATATATATATATATACACACATATATATGAAGAAATGTGAGTTTCCTGTGAAAATATGACTAAAAATACAATGAAAAGTACGACTGAAGTAGCAGCGGGGTAATTTTTGAAATAGCAACAAAATGGCTTAAATGAAACCTGCTCACTAATTGTTCAAAAATTATGATTTTTTTAATGCACCATTTGACTTTTCAAACTTTTTACCAGATATATGAAGTCAAACTAATAATATACCTTCCTCAATTCTGGGGCTTATAATTGAGAAAACATGACCAGCATTAATAGTCAGTCCTGAGTACCTGGTATAATCTCCAGTATCTTAGGGCAGGATCTGCACAGTGTCTGGCATATGGTGAGATTAATAAATATTCATTGATTACAAGAAAGCAGAAGAAAGAGAAAGAGGAAATGAAAAGAAAGAGAAAAACACAAGCACTGCTCTGCTATTGGCTTATCAAAACACCGCACTGCTCCCCTCCATCATCTCTATCCCCAATGTGAATCTAAATTTCTCCACCTGAGAATTCTCCTCAATTCCAATTTACATCTAGTTTGCTAGCCTCAGACAGTTTGCCCATTTCCGCACCCAGACCGTTTTGTAACAAAAATAAATACACTACCAATTGTATATAGTTCTCTGTGTCCCTTTCACTTGTGTTGAAATATATGAATGTTTCTCTTTCCTCACCCTCTTTTGCAGACTCTAAAGTTTTATTAGCTTTGTTTGACCTCAATACTTTCTTTATATCTTATTTCTTTGCTTGCTTATTTCTTACATCCACTTCTATTCCCTGTTGAAAGGAAGATTATCATCCTCAATGCAAGCATTCCTGATCTGCAGAACCCAACAGCTAGAACTGGCTTAAGTAGTGGGGCCTGGGGCCGCAATGTCACTTTTCCGAGGCAGCACGTACACCAAAGCTGCAGCCCACCCCTGGAGAGAAATCAAATTTGAACTGCTGCAGCCTGGGCTGCTGTCTCCCCCACCCCAATGCAAGTCATTGCTGCCAGCACGATTTCAGCAAAGGCATCAAGAGAAAAATATGCTCAAATGTGCCCTGCTCTGTCTTTATGCTTTATTTTCAAATACTATAGAAGCCCCCAAGCTACTTTATAGCTTCTCTGGATCCTTATAAAATGAAATAAACTTTTTCTTTCTACAAAATGTCTTCAATGAAAAGGTTATGCTTTGTTTATTTTGATTTCTGAAGACTCCTACCGCTAGCATCAGTGAGTTAGAAATAAATGTGCTCAAATAAAATGTCTTACTGGGAAGTTTAGCTGGCTTCATGCTCTATTTCTGTGGTGGTGCTGACCTCTAGTGTTCAGAACACTGATACTTCCTTCAACTTCTGCCAACCTGCATAAAAACAAAACTGACAGAGTCACCAAGTAATATTTAACTTCGGGCTGGCATTGTGAAGGAAATATGCATGCTATAGTAACTGTGCGTGTATTCAAAGAGGTTGCAGTAAGACAAAGGTTTTAAACAACGAAGATATAGCAAATATTTTAACACCACAATTCTTGGTCAAAATAATTAATAACAAAACTGACACTGGTATGAGACTGAACAACTCCTGGACAGATGTCCTGCTGGGCAGGTTGTGGTATATGAGGTTGCAGTGGCCTCTGTTCAGGACTGTGAATCTGGCAGAGTCTTTTTTGATCATTACTGTCAGACAAACATGCCTAAAACTCTTGCTGTCCCAATCCCAGCTTTGTTCTTATTTGTTTGTTTGGGGGTTGGGATATTTTGGAGAGGTTAGGATTGACACAACCCCGTGTTAATTCTGATGGCTTTCACATTTCTCTCACACATCATTTTTATTTATTATTTTCAATCTTTCTGCATAGGTTGGGCTCTTTCATTTGTGAAATCTGATTTTTTAAACATCTATGCTCACTAATAAATGAATATTTGGAATTTAATTAGGAAGTAAAGACAAGTATTTTAAATGGTTGATGACTTTTTGGATTATGAGTTTTTAAACAAAAAAAGATATCCAACTGTCATCATTGGCATTTATTTAAAGTATCTTAAACTCATGGTCTAAAATCAAACGGGCTACCAACCCTGGCATGAAGCTTGACTTCCTTTCTGTCTCATACCCTAAGAATCCATGAGAAATCCTGTGACTTTTGCTTCTGA
Source organism: Dolichotis patagonum (assembly GCA_004027295.1). NCBI lineage: Eukaryota > Metazoa > Chordata > Mammalia > Rodentia > Caviidae > Dolichotis > Dolichotis patagonum. The sequence goes on along the minus strand of PVJX010028971.1, from coordinate 15,496 downwards.
TCTCCTCTCACCACAGTGCTGACCTAAGACACGTACTTACATACTAGGATTCTGGTGATCACCTTTTAACTGGTCTTCCTGAGGCCACAGCTCCAAATCTGTACATGAAGTCTCTTAGCTTCAGCAGCCCCCATACTCCTTTAGAAAAGGAAAGTGGATTGCAGTACTGCTCTGTATTCCCACAATTGTCCAAGAAAAGGCTCACATTTACAGACAACTGACAGATATCTATCTGTCCTGTCTCCTTGATTTCCCTCACTAACTTCATCACAATACTCCCTCTTGCTCTTTCTGATCTACTACACAACTTCTTTGTTATATCTTAACCAACGATATGGACCAAGAAGGCATTAGGGTTCTCAGCTTGTTTAATCTGTAAACAGATTTTATCTTTCCTCCAGGCACCTGACCTCTATTTTCTTAGAGCATTTAGTTTAGTACACTTCTCACTGAAAATTCGATTTCTGCACCTTAAAAATATAAATCTTTTTAAAACTTGTCAGTTTTACAATCCAGAAATGTCTTTGTCAAGGACCTAGGAGCCATCCTCTTGAAATGTAATCATCAAGAAAAATTACAGCCCATTTCTTCCAGTTTTGGTGAAAGTATAGGAAACTAACTTTCTCTCTCCCAATTGTAATACTTCCTCTTGTTACAGAAACAAGTTTCTGGTATTAGTCACTACTTGATATTTTCCCCTCAGTGGGACTAAATATTCCTCACCTGGAACATAAAAGACAAGAGGTTTGTTTATCTCACAGTTTCAGAGGGTTTAGTCAGCATGGTAGGCTGGCTTGAGGGCAGAAATGGCACGGCAGAAGACATGGTAGAAGAGCAAGGCAGAGGAAAGTTGCTCAAACCCTAACAGGCAGAAATCAAAGATGGGAGGAGCTGGGGACAAGAATACACCCTTCCATATCATACCCCTAGTGACTCACCTCTCCCAAGAAAGCCCCAGTGTCTAGCAGTACATTCATCTAGTCATTCATCAGTGGATTAATCTGTAATGAGTATAGCACCCCCACAGTCCAATCACTCTTAAAAAAGTGCTGCCTCTAGACATAGGAGACTTTTGTGGGGGGATACTATAGATCCAAACCATAGTATCCCTCTCCCTTGGGGGAAAGCTAATTAAGTTACAGATAGCCCTCTGATTCCCCTACCTATGATCTTAAAAATCTCCAGTTCTTTGTAGAGTTTAATCTCTTTCTTTTGACTATAGTCTTAAGCAAAATCGTCCTTGCCTATTTAACTTGGTCTAGTACAATTCTGCTTTGATAATGACAATACATTAATTTCTTCAGCCTGGCATTTGATGTTTCTTCTTTTTCAGTAAGTTGGCTCCACAGTGGACCTAGGTGTACTGTCACGTGTACATACATGATGTGCAACCTCACATCCTTCACAGGACTTTGTTCAAAAAATGTCACACTAGCAGAAGCTTTCCTACCCTATGTAAAACAGCAAGCTGTGTCTTCCCTAAACTCGACCCCCTTCACCAGCTTTATCTATCCTTCCTGAATGTGTCAGTATCCAAACTTACTGTGTATATTCATTGTCAGTCTCTCCTGATACAGTATGAGCTCCGTGGAGATAAGGAATGTCTTCCTTTTTTCTATGTTACTCATTGCTGCATTCTTGATATTTTTGTAGTTTTTAAATTGACAAGTGAAAATTTGCGTGCTTTTACATGGCATTTGTATAACACAATGTTTTAAAACATGTATACATTGTGAAATTTATCAAATTAATGTGTCTAACACCTCACATACTTATATTTGTGTTTCCTTTAATTTCTTTCACGAATGTTTTATAGTTTCCAATGCATAGATCTTTTACCTCCCTGGTTAAATTTATTCCTGAGGATTTTGCTCCTAGTATTTTGACAAAGATAAAGAAAATACTCAAGTAAATATATAATGTAGAATTACATACATAATACAAATTTTTGCATAATGGAAAAATGAATTAAAAAATAAATTAAAAATACATGTTTTATCTCTTTAGATAAAAAGGTAAGTTTAAACTTTAATAATTTAGTTATCCATAACCTGGTAACTGCTGATTTAAACAGGCTGAACACCTTAATGTATGTGAAGAGATTCCAAATACAATTTTACATAGGACATGGACAGATAATGAAGTAAAATTTAAAAAAAAAGATAATAATAAAACATTATATTCTATTATAAAAGAACATCTATGTTTATCTCCACTGTTGGGTTTTTCTGGATTTCTGATTGACCAACTGTATTGAGTATTATATTAAGTGACATTATATAGGTCATAGTAATGAATACTTATGATTGTAGCTCCTGGTATAAAAGTAATAATACTAGTTAATAGTAACTAAAATGAATAATTGTAGAAATGAATTACTGGGACTGTATTTTTAAAGTGAAACCTGTGACCGGTGGCTGACTGCACAATTAAGAAGAATGCATAATTTGGGGAAGATAATATTTGCTATGCTCTATTACAAAGATTCTTTTCCGTATCAAACTGTAGCCAAGCTCCTCTACATTTTTTTTCAAACTAGACCTCTACTTTTGGACTTCTGTGTTCTTTCTTGTATTGCTCAATTTTAACAAGAATTTGCCAAGTCAGTGTTGCCAGAATCCACTACTCCCTGATAGCTGATCACCCTCGGCATCTGATCAGGTTCTTCACTATCCGCCATTCCCAAAATGATGTCTGATTACTCTCATCTGTCTTTGGCAAGAATCCTGCTAAGTCTGTTTTACCATAATCCTTCCCTTTGCTCTTATGCTTTCTTCTGAGTAATTTTCCACTCACTAACCCCTAACCTATTCCTTAGCTACAAATTTCCAATTTTCTTTGCCGTATTCAGAGTTCAGTCCAATTCTCTCACCTCCTATAAAAACCCGTAACAGTAGTCCCTACACCTATTGTGACAGTCCTGAATAAAATCTGCCTTGCCATTTTAATAAATGTCAGCTTTTTCCTTTTTTTTTTTGAAACAAAGTCTTGCTGTGTAGTCCAGCAGACTGGCCTTGGGCTCACTGTGTAGAGCAGACTGACCTCGAACTCACACCAGTATTTCTGCCTCAGCCTCCCCAGTGCTAAGATTACAGTCATGCACCACCATGCCCAGACAAAAATGATTTTTTAACACCTTTACTGCATCCTACTCATTACCTCACCCCTCAACCCCATAAAACAGCGCTACTATCCAGAACAAAGTATTATGCTCAGCGAGCGGGTAGCTAACTCAGGGAATACTGAAGAGTTTATATTTAGAAGTGTGTATTTAACATATATAGAAAGCTTACTATGTGCCAGTTATCACTTAACACATTTACATGGATAACTTTATTTGCCCCTCTCAATTCTGTAAAGCAATATTATTAATATCTGACATTAAATGCCAAAGATCATATGACCACTACATGATTGCATCAGAATAGATATAATCATCAGACTAGGTCATCGGACAAATGATCACATAAAAATAATCTAGTGTTAGGGCAGCAGTTTAGCCCAGCGGTACAAGTTCCTGCCTGGCAAGCTCGAAGTCTTGAGTTTCAATCCCTGGTACCAAAAATAAAAAATCTCATTTAAAATAAGAATATAATTAACATATGAAAGGTATAATTACTATTTTCTATCCCAAAGTCTTAAAATGTCTGTCTAAAGAGAACTCCCACAGCTTGCCAAGGAGTTCCTGAAAACCTCAGGAATAGAGATTGTTTCTGGCTTCTTTCTTTTACAACTGATACTGAAATTGTTCAAATGCCGAGGCCAATTTTGCAGTACTTTGCAGTGGCTCTATTGTCAAGGACAGAGCATCTTTAATTTTGAAAAATAATCCTAATTGCTGATTTTACATCTACATATTGCAAGGTGTCAAATTGAACCTTTGGATTGTGTAGGACATACACCACTTTGAAGCAGCAAAGAGAAGAATTATTATTTAGAAGAGGGATGAGATGTTAAGAACATAAATGTTTACATCGGGAAAACTCAGATTCAAAAACAACAGCACTACTAGCTATTGACTTAAACATATTACTGAACAATCTGGAGCTCTAATTATCTTATTTATAAAATGGAGAGGTAACATTAGTGCACATTTAAAGAATATTATGAGAGTTAAATTTAATAATGCATCTAATTCACTTATTTCTGCCATAGAACAGGAACTCTATAAACTCTGCTATCACGGCTGGCATTCTCATTGCTATTCTTGGCAAAATTATAATCAACACATAACATTTCAATGAAAAATAACTTTTGTTATAAATATAAATTACTGTTTATTATAATACTTGTGAACATTAGTAATGATACGTACCCTTGATTGCTTTGGGATCCACACAAATTAGTAAAGCACACTTTTGGTTGTGTCCAAGTGGATCACAGAGGCAGGACCTTGTGATATATATCTGATCCCTTGCCCCTTCCTCTCCTTACTCAGCCTCCCAGCTGTCATGAACCAAGCAGCTCTGCTCTGAATTGTCCTTCCTCCATATTTCCACCTTGGAACCAGCCAACCATGGACTGAATCACCTGCAACTGTGAGCCAAATGGTTAAATTGTGGGTTTCAAGTATTATGTCCCAAACAGGAAAGCTGACGCATGCAGATTTTGAATTCATTGCAGTTTAATTTTCAACTTTAGAAAAATACTGTATTGTTAACTGTAATATGCTATGATTTGTCTTCTTAAAAGCTATCTTGTTTAATTTCTGAATAGACTATGGGCTCAGTAAGCTTTAGGCTTCCTTTATTTGATAGAACAAATCTCCATACCATACTTAGTAGGTGTCACTCACCATTCTAAGATTACAAGGATCAATAATAAACCAAAATCAAACAAAATAAGTCCTTACCATCATGAGTCTATCACTCTTGAGTATAATAACTGAAAATAAACAAATGAATAAATAAACAATATGTATAAAATATAGTTGGAGGGACATCCCAATATCTTGAATGTGAATCATCTCATCATACAAAACTCAATTCACAAGAAGTTTAAGTTTATCATTTTAAAATGTGTTACTGTAGCATGAAAAATATACAGAAATATTGCTGTAATGAGGTCTTCCCAGCACAGGAGAGCCAAATGTGCAAAACCTCCTAATTTTGAGGTTAGTGATTTCACTTTAATAACTGATTTAGCCACTGTGGGACTTGTTTATGGTATAGAACACAGCAATGCTACAAACAGGGGCAGTGCTTTTCTATACACTAGTTGTTTAGCATTTACAAACATTCTGTTGGATACAATCTAGCAAGAAGTGAGATCTGACTGCTTATTGACTCATAATAACTGCATATATCATATTACTATATTAACATATTCTAATGTAATAGCTCATTAATATATAACATTAAGAAATATTATTAAAGCCAAAATTATAAGTTATATAATATGGTGTTCATCTGAAAGTGATTCCAAAACACATATTTATTATTATATAGAATTGTTTTCTTACTTTAGTGAGTAGACATAATACAATTAATAAATATTTTCCCTTTAAGTTAAAATATAATTTTGATATTTCATATTATTTTAATATTTTTTCTATTAGGATTTACTCAGAATGATGCCCAGCAATTTATACCCTTTAGACTTAATAACCTACTAGCTATGGAGGGAAAAGATAAGCCTTTGGGTATTAGGAGGAAGCAAATTTAAGATTATTTCCCCCTGGAAAAATCACATGAAAACCATTTCATTAACTATATGCAGAATACAATACCTTAAGCTAGTAATTCCCCAGGGCTGCCTGCCTGGGGAGTATAAATTATTAAATCAAAATTTTAATAAGTAAGATGAAAATGCATTTGAAATTCTGCTATAACATGTGTTTTATTGTTTAACTTTTAGTGGTATAATATATAAAATTTATATAGCTCAGTATATTTTAGTGATATTTTCCTGTTAAAATGTTATATACAGATTTGTTTCCAAGGCACAAAAAATAAAATAAAAAGGAGAAACAGTCATGCATTTGTAGTCACCAGTGGATCTCATTAGCAAGGAGCAAACAAGTGTGAAAATTAACCATTCTGTTAACAAACACATCTTACATTTGTATTTCTAACTCCATCACTAGCAGAAAAATCCAGATCTTGTGTTTAGTTATAGTTTAATACCATGCAATTTAAATGTCAGATTAAGTCCCAGGTGTGTGCTCATATTATGTTTATTACATTGGTGGGTAAGTGGTGATAACGCCAGGTATCATTCAATAATAAGTAGTTACCATATCAAAAAACTGTCCCTATCCCAGACACAACACTTAACACTTCAAATATTATCTCTAATGCCCATAACAACTCTATCAAGAAGTTATTATTACATATGAGGCAATTAATTTTCAAAAAAAGAGAGTACTTGATCCAAGGTCATACTGCTAGCAAATGGACAAACCAGCAGCCTAAAAAAAAAAAAAAGACACTCTGACTCCAAAGCCCAAGTGAGTTTACTGAATTTAATGGCAGCTACCCACAATTCCTGCTGATTGTCTTAAATTTGTTCTATGCCAGTCTTTTCTCTGGGGAGAAAGAACATAAATAGCCTGCTTAACAGGACAACTATCACCATAAACAATCTCAAGCAAAGCCAAATCAAAGCAGATTAACTAGGAACCCCAAATTCTCCCTGCCTTACCATAGAAGATCTGTGTTGATTAGGTTGCTAGTGGTATAAATTGTCCTTTTGTGTTTATGCCAAAAGCAAAATAGAAGCTTTGGACATTATTTTTGCCAGGCAGTATAGAGTCCAATTTGTGAAAAATAACTGCAATTGAAAGAGATTTTTGTTCTAAATACTTTCATTTCCAGTTCAAACGGCTGCCTCTGGCAAAGGAGGCAAGAAAACATTTGGGAAGAAAAAGTTGTATAAACTTTTCTGTAAAATAATGTAGCTGTGTCATAAGACTAGTGTTGAAAAAATTCATTTGATCCCTCAAGTCAATATAAGGAAAGAAAATTTATATAAATGTATAATAGTTTTAATATAGCTATTAGTTATACAAATGTATAATAGTTTTATATATAGTTATATAAATGTATAATAGTTTTAATGTGAGATAATGTACATCCAAGAATAATGAATTATTAAGGGAAATAAGCATATGAGTCATTTTTGAAGTCCTGTACCCCTTTCACTGTTTTGTTTTGATTGGTTTTATTCTGTTCTGCTTTGTTTGATTTTATTAGGTCTGATGATGTGGGTACCTATTTTGAAGATAGCAAGAGGCATTATGGCAGCCATTGTTGATTTCCTATTCTTTTTTTGAAGCCCAGTTTCACTTTCACTGTTTGGTTTGGATTGGCTTTTTTCTGTCTGATTTTGTTTGGTTTCAAAATAATAATAATTAATAATATAAAAAATAAAATAATAAATAAAATAATAAAAATAAAATAAAATAATAAAAATAAAATAATAAAAAATTTAAAAAACACATTAAAAAAAGGAATACAAAGCTAGATGGGTAATGAATGCCAGAGGACTAAGGATAGTGTCTAATGCATATTTGCCCTTGTCTATTTGGGAAGTTTGCTTAAAGATTCCATTTGACATGAGTTTAGCATCTAAGCTGTATCTCTGCCTGCTTTTGTTCCTTTACTATACTTTTGGCAAGCATGATAATATATTGAAACTTATCCTTTGAGATTATATTTCCAAATTTGCTTTGATACATTTATATATTCAAAAAATATTTTTTGCAAATTGTAAAACTCTGTGACATGTTAAGTAATTGATTCATCTGAACTTCATGTCTCACCTAAGATTGGGGATCCATTAATTGCTCCCCTACATGTGGGTGCCAAATTTTCTCCAAAACATTTATTTAATAATGACTCTTTTATAAAAAATGACTCCTGTCTGTCTTGATCTGCAATGCCACCTTTGTCATTTTTATATGGACATGTTAGTTCATTTTCTGGGTTCTCTATCCTCACCCATTCAGTACCAAATATCATAATAATATCAATACTATGCTCTAACAAATCTAAAATATAGCTTTGTATTAGATTGCTCAAAATCTTGCTATCTTTCAAAGTATCATACATTTTACTCTTCTTCATTAGTAACGTCTTAGCTATTCTTGAAACTTTAGAATTCCATGTTAATTTCAAATAAATCATTACATCTAAAGAAAAAAACTATTAGGTCATTGATGGATATTGAAATAGTTCAATTCACAGATAACTGGTATCTTATTTGGGTGAATGTAAAATAATAATTGTACATATTACTGGATACAGTGCAGTATTTCAACATGTGGATATGGTGTGTACTGAGAAAGTCAAAGCCATTAATATTTCTATTTACTATTTAGGTTTAGAACCTTCAACCTCCTTTTTCCTAGATCTTAAATGATATAATTTGCTACTCTATAGTCATTACTCTGTGCTTAGGAATGCCAGAACTTACTTCTTCTCTCTGTATTTTTGTTATCCAGCCTCTCTTTACCTGCCCGCTCATTCCCACCTGCTATTAATCATTAACCCACATTCAGATCACCACTTTTTGAGGGAGGAGGAGCTACAGAATATAAGGGAGATATTTGGTACTTGTCTTTTTGTGTTGTCTTATTTCATTTCACATGGTGTTTTCCAGTTCTCCTGTTTTGCCACAAATGAAAGCAGATCTTCTTTTGTGGCTGGGTAATAGTCACACATTTATATTCATATATGACAGATATGACATTCCATCTAACTAAATTTTTTATAAGACTTTCATTAAAGTTTTACATTTCTACATGTTTTGAATATATTTATTCATTGTGTTAGTTGTATTACTAAATGCTTATCTTTTTTTGCTTTCATAAATCTATCTTTCTTTCTATATTGCTTGTTGAATGCTTTTTTAAAATGTTTATAAAAATACACTTGACTTCTATATGTTACTTTTATATTCAAAATTTGTAGATCTCTTTTTATAGATATAATAATATCTCTGTAAATATTTTGATATTTCTGTGTTGTCAAATCCCCCAAAACAAATGACATTTCCTTCCTTAATTCAAATTGACTAAGAGTTTATTACTTTTTTCATTTCACAGTGCCTACAACCATTTGTAAAATGATGAATTGAAGAAGTTGACAGTGGTCTTCTCTATTTTGATCTTCAAATTAAAAAGAATTCTTTTGAATTCACAAACTGAGCAGGTATATTGTAGAATCTTATAGATGCTATCATCACTTTAAGATAACTCTTTTCTGAGTTGGCTAAGTTTGGCTGCATTCCACAAATTTGACATGCAGAACTTTTAACATGCATTAATAAGCATTTTAATATTCATTGTTTCCTTCATTACTAATAATTTACTTGGAAATGACTGCTAATATATGAATATTTTTATTCATTTTTGTTTATTTTGACCAAATTGTCATAAAACTTGGTACACAACACATATAACCAATTCAGTGGAACTTGGAGAGGCTTACTTTTTAACCAAATCTGTGGTCAGTTTTGATAAATGACTCATACTTGTATGTTTCTTAAATGTGAGTTTTGTAGTTGTTAAATATAATCACTGCATAGTTTTCTATTGTTGAATAAAATATTATTATAAACTTAGACAAATAAATCAAATCTTGTGTTTTAGCTCATGTTACTAGTTTGGGCCAGAAGTCCAAGATAAAGCTGAATACTCTGAGGATCTGGGGCAGAATTTGCTGCTGTGGTCATTTAGACCACAGAATTGTCTGAACTTAGTTCTTGTAGATGTAGGATGGAGGTCTCTATTTCTTTGTTGGCCATCAAGTTGGGATGACGTCAGGTCTCAGATACTACTTGTATTTCTTGTAACGTAGCTCCCTCGATCTTCTAAGCCAAAAACAGAGATTCTCCCTTGGATTATTCATCTTTCATGATTCTCACAGTATCTCTTGAGGGCTTGAGTAGATCATATTCACCCAGAATAATCTTCATCTCTAAAATGAATGTCATATATCAGAATCAAATCACAAGAGAAGTATCCTATTGTATTCTTATTGCTGGGGATGACACAAGGCATGTAGACCATGACTGGGATGGGAATTTTAGGGAACATCTTACAGTTCTGGCTACAAGTGGTTCATATGTCACTAGGTCAAGCTGGCTAACTGTTTGATCAATACCTTGCATAACTTTATGTTTTATGTATGCAAAAATATACTAGTACATACAAACAGCACAGTTCATACTTGATAAAAATATATCTATATGTAGCATCTTATTTATGTTCAGTACATTTTTCTCTGTCATAATGGTCTTTTACATGGCATACATATAGCAAATATAATTTTTATTAGTATTCTCAAATATATATTTTTCTGTCATTTTACCAACATTCTGTGTTCTAAAGTTTTAAGCAGGTTCCTTTAAAACTGCATAAAGAAGAATATGAAATACTTATCAATTAAAATTTACTCCATTTACATTGTGATTTTTAATATGCTTGATATTTGCTATTTTGTTTTATTTTTGCTGTATTTTTCTCTCTCCATTTTACTCCTTACATTAATGTGGCAGACATTTACTTTTTCTTTTCTTGCAGCTATCTTAGAAATTTTAGCATGCATAATTTATCTTATAATATCTCAGGTTATATCATATCTTAACCCTTCTGGCTCATTGTACATAGCTACATGGGCACTGTGCTTAGATTGCTTCTCACATAGTTTCTGTAATATACTTTACTTTACTCTGAATATCCTTTGGAAGTCATTTTGGTAATTATGATTTTAAAAAATCTTAGTTTTTATTTGACTAAGAGGTTTTATTCCTTGTACATTTTTGAAAAATGACTGGACTTTTAAAACTTGGTAGTTTTTTTAATGCCTTGATTATGCCACTGTCATCTGGCTCTGTTGTTCTTAGTTTAAGTATCAACATAGTTCTTCCATTTAAGCAAATTGGCTTTTCTTTCTGACAGCTTTAAAGTGACATTTTTATACACTGCAATTCAGAGATGAAAGGTATAGGTATGGATTTCCTTGTCTTTAATTCAAGGAATCTGGAATTTGAGTGGTGCTCTTTAAAAAATGGAAATTTTCCAACTATTCTCTTTATTGTCTGTCGCTTATTTTCTCTATTATCTCCTCTGCAGCATAAAATTGACACACTCTTACACTATCCTCTGTCTTTAGCTATCTTGCACTTTCACATTTTTTATCATTTAGTCTCTCTGTACTACACTGTGGATAACAGTCAAATACATTCTTCAAGATGCATTCTTCTCAAAAGCTTCTCTTTTTTATTTTTATTTTTGGTACAGGAATTGAACTCAGGACCTCATATTTGCCAAGCAGGCACTGTGCCACTGAGCTATATCTCTGGCCCATCAAAAGCTTCTAATATTTCTCCACTTAATCCTTTATTATTCCACCTGAAGCAATTTTATTTTTCAATTTTAAAATTCTAGATGGTTCACTTTAAACTATTTCTGGCCAACACTGATAAGTTCTTATCAATTCTTCATATTTTCAAAACATTCTTAATCCTTTTTTATGTCTGATTTTTGTCATTTGTTGTTCAATGGCTGATCCTGATTTTGTTTCAGTGTTTTTGCTTTTTATTACAAATCCATGTTACTTGGAGCTTAGCATTGGTGATTCCTTGAGGTCTGAGTCTAGAGATAAGAGACTGAAAGGATTTCCCTTTGCTTTAGCAGATGCCTAGGATCAATGCAACAACTTTAGAATATTGTATACTAAATTTGTGACTTGAAGATTGTTGGAACATTCTGACCAAATTCAACTGAAAACAAGCTAAATCTTAGAAATATTAGAAGATGTACATTAACACTATATCCATCTACAAGGTAGGGTTTCTTTTTTCTAGTTCACTTTTTGGTTCACCTTAGGGGGTCCTTAGTTTGTGAAGTTTTCCATACACTACACTATTCATGTCCTAGATATTGTGTCTTATTCCACCACATGTAGATCATTAAAATTCAAGCTTTATGGCTACCTCAGGGAAAACAACATTTCTAATGCTTCCTTATACTTCTGGATTCTGTATATTACTCTGCCTCTTAAGAAATCCCTTTCTTTCACATCTGTTTACACACAAACTATAAAAGATGCTTTGCTTTATATATTTTTGTTTGTAAAACATGGTACATTTGGGTGTATTATACCAAAAAGCATTTTCTGGAATATATAGTTGTTTAGTCAAAGTTCATCATTTAGACAAAATACCTGATAATCACAGGTTGAAGGAGGAGAATTCTATTTTAGCTCACAGTTACAGCAGCTTCAGTCCATTGTTGGTTCGCTCCAAGGCAGAGACGGCATGACAGAAGGACACAGCAAAGGAAAGGTACTCAAAGCATGTCAGCCAGGAAGCAGAGAGAACAGGAAGAGAGTCACAGGGAAAGAAAAGGATAAGGACAGGAATGTACCCTTCCCTGGACTCATGCAATCACCCGCCAAGTGACCAACCTCTTCCCATGCAGCCGTATCTCCCAACAGCACACTCAGCCATGAAATCATCAGTGCAGATTGATTAGTATGGCACCCCAGAGTTTAATCAACATCTAAAGCCATGCTTGTGAATACACGAAACTTTCACAGGCATGTATTATAAACTGTAACATATAGTTAGCCATACTCCCAGAAATGAAGACTCATATTTTTAACCTTTACAAATAATTATTTTACTAGAAACTAAAGTGTATTGGATAAAATTACTATGTACCAGGGGCTAAATTATATCTAATTATATATTACCTATCTCTTGTCATCTATTTCTCACTTAGTTATAACAACTAGCAATGTTGTGCTGGGGAGAGGAGAGTAGTATTGAAATAGCTGGGAAAAAGACCACATACTATCTTCTAATATTGTCCTTTAGAGAAAACTACATATCTAATCTATATGTTAGGCTTATTTTGCTCCATATTTTTTTACAACAGAGATTTAAAGACAGCATAAATGTGTTTCTATGACTTTCCCAAATTGCTCTTCAGTTTAAAGCAAAGGGCAAAGACATGCACTGTTTTCATAGAACAGTGCACAGAGCTAATAGTTTTCAGAAGACTTCCTTAATAACTACAACATTTCCAACTGCAATAATCCCTTAAATTGTGTAGGGGCATAGAATCAAGGAATTGGAAACTATTTAGAAATTACACTTTCATATATTTTTCCATCTGAAATATTCTAAAAATGCAATTAGCTTTTCTCCCCCTGCTCCGCCTGCTCCTTTTAGTGTAAAGGCAAATCTGTGATGAAAGGCCAAGCACCTATGACAGCTAGTGCACTTTTTTTGGTCTGTCCACAGTCCACACAAGAAAAGAAACCCAAAGAAATTCAGGTTAAGGTAGCAAGTGTAACAGAACTGACATATACAAATGAAAACTGAATAGAAAATTTTTTTTCACTTTACCTATGTATGCTGCATGTACCAAGAGTACATCACATATCTGCAAAATCCAGGACAATAAAATATGTGAAAAATGTAAAAGCACGTACCTAAATATTTAAGTGTTAAGTCAAGATAAAAAATGTACCTACATACAGAAAAATTTTTGTATTCAGAGTTCTAGTAGGTCCACACTTTTATCCTAGAAACTACAAGTGTGATATGATGGTTAAGCTTATCATGTCAATTTGATTGGCATGGGAGTCACCACTGTATTGATACAGCACTTCTGCACATCCAGATCTATGTATCTGGTCCTCACCACTTGCATTGTAGTCTACTCCCCTGTTCTGCTTCCCAACTGCCACGAGCTAAGGAGTTTTGTTATTCCATGCCTTTCTGTCATGACAGTCCTGTCCTGGAGCCAGCTGACCATGGACTGAGAACCTTTGAAACTGTGAGCCAAATTAAACTTCTGTCCCTTTAATTGATCAGTGTCAAGGTATTTTGTGTGAAAGACAGGAAAGAGAACTAATACAGAAATTTGGTATCAGGTATGGGGCCATTGCTGTACCTGACCATGTGGTTTAGAAGCATTTGGAATTGCCTGATGGAGACATTTAGAAAAGCTTGGAGATACGGTCAGATGAAGTCCTAGAATGCTATGAGTAGAGTCTGGTAGATAATTGTGGTAAGAGCTTAAAGGACTAACATGTTAATAGAAATGAAAACATTAAAGGTCAAGCTCAGGAGGTTTCTGCTGGTAAAGAGGACTTCACTGGCAAATGAAGTAAAGGTCTTACGTGTTATACTCCAGCAAAAAAAAAAAAATCATCTATGTGTGGCCCATATCCTAAATCTCTGTGAGACGGTGAGTTTAAGGGCTATGAACTAAATTAATCTGGCAGAGGAAATTTCAATACAGCCCAATAGTAAGAGTGTAGCGTGGGTATTGCTCTTTTCAGACAAATTTACAGTGAGAATCAGGAATTAATGTTTTCCCTGCTAGATTTTGGTCTTGCTTTGGTCCTATTTTTTCCTATTCCCATATTTTATACTTTTGGAATGGTAATGCCTACCCTATGCCATTCCTCTGAGAATTATGTAAACTGCTTATGATTTTTATAGCTATGGTTCACAGCTAATATGCCTGTGTCTCAGAAAGACTTGGGCTTTTGAAAAAGGCTGGAGCTGTTGAGACTTTGGGGAAAGGATTATAGTGTTTCTGGTTGTATGCAAAGCAGTTGCTTCGTGTTAGGCAGAATTATAATGTTGGGTTTATTTGAGGGATTCAGTAGGTTCTAATAATAGTTTGGATGTCAAATTGACAAAGGATGAGGTATGATACTGAAGATAGATTGTGTCAATTTGATTGGTTTGGGAACCAAACCTGGGGTTGGCTTCGTCCAATAAGTAGTGCCAGTGTGTAGTCAGACCACCACCCCATTTAGTGCTGTAAATTAGCATTCCAGCTCCACCCTGGGGTTGGTGAAATGTACTTCTGGCTGTATCTGAGTAGGTCATAGAAGCATGACCTTGGGTACTACAACTGATCACTTGTCTTTCCTCTCTAGAATTGTCCTCCTGCTCTGCTTTCCTGCCACTGTCAACCAAGCAGCTTTGATCTGCCATGCCCTTCCCCCATGATTTTCCCACTTGGAGCCAGCCTATGATTAATTAAAACTCCTGAAATCATGAGCCAAGTTAAACATCTCCTCCTTTAAATTTTGTATCTCAGGTATTGTATCCCGCCAATAAGAAAACTAATAGACATGAAGTTCATGAAAAGTCTTGTCACTCTTCCCATTCCTTGCAGTGCCCCAAGCTCAGCAGAGTGTCCCAACATTTGTGTACTGACATACAGCCTATGTTCTCCACCTCTATCGACATCTCCCCAGTACAAGTCTGTCAAATCACGTTTCATGATAATTTTCCTGAGTTCCCAGTCTAGCAGCTGCACTGTATGATTCAAAGAAAAGAAATCTCTGAGGCAAATGTTAGATGACTGAACAATTATTAAGCACTCATTGCATTTCAAGTGGAAGCCATATAAAGACACTGCTCCTGCCTGAGAAATAATCGTAGCTTTATGAGAGAAGAAACAAGCTAAACACTATGCATTCATAGCAGCATAATGAAATGCAGGTGCATGTCCAAGTAA
>PVJX010028970.1:0-23383 GCA_004027295.1 Dolichotis patagonum | reverse complement strand
ATTATACAAACACACTTTTTGCAGGTAAATGTTAAAGGAATCTTAATGATACCATCATAGAAGTATAGATGTAGATTCCTGAAATTCAAATTAAACATATGCAGTGTAAAAGTACAATGAATTATCACAGCAAGGAAAAAAGACATGTAAAAGGAGAAGTATGAGTTTATCATAAAATATCACCCCAAAGCATTCTAGACTTTAGGGATATTTAGAAAAGACACGCCACAGTTACAATCTATTAAGTGAATTGTGTAAAGTGTCACAGAAAATATAATTTCAGTGGGAGAGAAAAAGAGGACCTACATACTGAGGAAACTTTCATTTAGAACAATTAAAAAAAAGGCAGAGAAAATTCTGAAAGGAACTTGAAAGTAGCACGTGTGTCAGCATTCAATCAAAATTTTAGGAATGCAATATGATTTCTAGCAGTTGCATCTGCCTTTCAGCAATTTACCCAATGGATTAATGTTATGACATCATCATTTTTCTCTTAAGTGTGTTGTAGATTGATTCAAAGCTCAGTAGTTCAATTAGAAGGCAGTGCATCTGTAAGATCCTTCATGGCTATTTTAGTTAATTAGTTTCAATACAAACCTTTGCCAAACTAGGAGTGTGAATTTTATTTTATCTCTGGGTAGAAGTGGTGAACCAGTCTTTTGGGAGGCACAAATTCAGATGGCGGCCAACATTCATCTGCTTTAAAGTAAAGCCTTTTTGTATAATTAATTATTTGCCATAATTCTACAAAGTGATACAAAAATATTAACATTTATAAATACAAAATATATTTGTAGAAAAATTAAACTATAGTGTTAAGATAATGATGATGGTTAAAGTAAAGCCATGACTATAGTCTTTATTACATGAACATATGATCTATTAAATATTTCATGTGTCTATCTTTGCAAGAGAAATAACTTTTAATATACATTTTTCTTTGAATCATGCATAAAAAAATTTGAAGAAATAAAACATACAAGTATATGACAGGGTCAGTTTCTTTCTAAGTGAACTTTACCTATTTCATTATCAGTATCCTATTGATTTCAATGTGTTCAGGCATATTTGATTTTTGTTCATAGATCATAGTATTTGTGTCTAAGAATGTGACTTACTAAAGATTTTAGAGGTGTTTTATATAACAGAACATATAGGTACATAAACAAATACCCAGTTTTTTTTTTTTAAATCAAGGGAACATTTTTCTGGGAAATATATAACTTCTCTAAGTTCTAATTTCTTCCATTAGTAAAAAGTATCATACTGCATAGTTAAATTAAGTGACGTGTACAAGGGCAATTAGTTAATAGTTAAGATTACTAATTTAAGCAGATATTGATTTATGCCTCCATATACTATATCATCCTATGTACTCATAACCTCTATACCTGCTATATTTTAACCATTGGCTCCTTTTTCTGTGGCTTTACAAATTTAAATTAAATTTGGATGAGCATTGCACTACACAATTTTTGTCCTTACCTGTTTCATGGTGGTTTTTTTATTTTCATTTTCTGTCTTGACCAATTAATAAATAGCTATATATAAAAATATACCTTTTGGGAAAAAGAGTGACATTTTTAGCTAATAAGTTACAGAGGAACTCCTATGCATTTATATACAAAAACAATGTAAAATACGTGTATGGTAACATTTATTGAAAAGATAATCTTACAAAATTTAGGGGTTGTTACAGTTTTATACATTTGAAGTTACAAATAGACATTCAAAATATCTAGTTGAAATTTTATCTTAGAAATAACTAAAATTCCTTACTAATAAAGTGATTTTTATATTAAATTACAGTTTACATATACCTCATGTTGCACAATTTTTGTTATCAAAAACTTATGTTAAAGACTAAATTAAGTTATATATCAGACTAATTCAGGATAACAAGTTTCTTATGTTCTATTTTGAGAAGACAGCTTTAGTATAAATTTACTATGCAACATGCAATGGCCAGTGGTACACACAATCCATTTTTGGATGGCCTTCTAGTCCTTTCTGTGCATTTGGAGAAAACCAGACAAGTTAGACAGCAATTTTTATCTAAGACAGTTTCGAATATCTATAACCTGAGTATAGAGGTCTAGAAAATGACTTGCAACCAAAAGAAGCCATTCTCCCATCAAAGTCACAAGAAATCCTTATTAACAATCACAAAATATTTGTTCTTCTCTATTAACAATCACAAAGTATTTGTTCTTCTCAAACTTAAATATCTATTCTTTTCGGATACTTTATTTTTAGGATTTTTATTCACATAGTATTATTTTTTTCTCCTCCCTAAATGAAATTGGCAACAAAAATTAATAAAATAAATCCTTGCAATGAGTGATTTTTCCATGATCATAGAATTAGTAAACACACCATGTGGTTCAACAAAATATGAGAATAGTCAGTACTGGTACCTAGACATGAGCCTCATTGCAGCTATTATAAAAATAAAATTATACCTCATTTTACAAGTTTGACTTTATTACAGTAGACATGGATTCATCTAATATGAGACAATTCAAGAGTACAATGTTACTTTTTATGGGGTACAACTGTTTGGGACAAACTCCTCCTTTGAGATGAACAACTTTATGCTGCAATAAGAAAGTCCAAAGATATGTCGTATCAGAGCTCAATTAAACTTTATAGCTAAAATCTTTCATTAAAATACTGAATCCGTTCATGAGCAACAGCAGAAGGAGATCTAGCATAACAACGGTACCAGGGTATGTTTCCAATGCCTAGGTAGGATACTAATACTAATTCACAAAAAAAAAAAAAAAAAAGACTGGTATTTGACAGCATCACACATTTGCCTGCAAACAATCTCTCCATCTTTTTGGTAAATATAATTTACATGAGGAGTCTCGGGGAAAAGTTAAGGGCATACATTGGCTCAAAGAGGAAAACTGCTCATTGACTCTAATGAAATGAATTATTTGTATTAATGTTGGTAATTTTTGTAATTCCAGAAAAATAATAAGCTGGGACATGCAAACTCTTCATGCCACGGACCATACTGAAAGAAAGGAAAATTGTGAAATAAGATGACAAGATGTGGCATCCTGAGCCCTGAGCCTACCTGGGCACCCTTGGGCTCTCGACTATGTATCAGGAAATAATGCTTTTCAAGACACACTCACTTTTCCACTCATTAAAATTAATTTGCTGGGGAAAGGGGAATATTGAAGATACAATAAGGGACGAGTTAATCTCTAGATAAGGAATAAACCAATTACTGGAGAGCAGTTGTAAATCACTTTTTATCAAAACACATTTTTAAATGCCATCAGTTATATGAGGTTTCAAAACAAGGGAAAACAGCCTGCCTTTCATAAGCGAATGCCAGGCAATGTGCAATGCGTTCTTTAAAGTGGATGAAGAATTAAGAAAGGAACACTAATTCCAGTCTACAGCCTCCTCCTGGTTCTCAGCCAGCTGCAACAGTTTCCATCTTGCTCCAAGTGCCTTCTGTGACAGCAGGTGCTTCCTGTGTTGAGGAATGTCACTTTCTTAGTCATTATCATGGAGGCAGAGGAGAGTGAGAATTCCTCAAACAGGGCAAAAGACTGGGGATTAGAGGCTACAAAATTTGTGATGCTCATGATATGTTTTTACCATTAAAATAAGTAATCTATCTGAGACATGGTTTGCCAAAGGACAGGTCTTGCCTTACTCCGAATGCTTACTTTATTCTCAAAATGTCTTGATTTGCTAAATAAATTTCATGATCAGTATACCTGAATATCACCTGTCCTCTGTACAAAAAAAAATGACAACTTTTTAAAGATCTTCTAAAGGAGAAATAAACTTTGAAATGTAGATAGACAGGAATTGATATCTACTTATCATCTTGATTGTATCAGATTATGAGGCATCTGGATTTAGAAGACAATTCACTTGTTAATTCATGATGTCACAGTTACTTTACTAGCTACAGAAATGTTTTAAAAAGTCAAGAAAAATGAAGTAAGATCTTAAATGTTTTTAAGGTGTAATTTTTAAAAATTGAGTTATGACTTCTGAAATTATGGAAGAGATGCTACAACAAATAAAGCATAAAACCCTGAATATATTTTACTTCTCTTTTACAGGAAAACTAAAAGTCAGTCCACTAATTTATTTATTTTTAATTGTGAAGAAAGATGCTTTGTTGGATTTTCTTGAGAAATGTCATTTAAATAATCTACCAAAATTTAGGAAAATTTATCATCTCTCTTTCTGCTTCTTTCCTTTGCTTCATAGTCTTTCTTATACAAATGCACAGGAAAATTCAGGGATTTGCATTGAAATACTCTTAATAGATAAAAAATTGATGAATAAACTTTTTTATGTAAACAACTATCCTGTTAGGAATTATACACACACACACACACACACATATATATGAATAAAATATGTCTCCAAAATAGTGTTGAATGTGTAAATCAAAGTAAAACAAGTTTCATGTGACATTGCTTTCTGTGGAGAGAAATTATTAAAAATATTAGATTTATATGTAAGTGAAAATGATTGTTTAATATTAATAATAGTTTAAACATTCATAGATTAAATATATATTAGTTTTAGGGTTCCTTATATTTTGTAATTTTTTTTAACTATCTTGTTAAAGTTTACTTTCCACAGTTTCTTTTCTCTGAGTAAGTATGTTCTATTGTTAAGCTATTGCTCTTTGTTTAATGTTTTAACTATTGAATTGATCTATTTTCTGGCTCTATTGTTTTCTGGTGTCCTTTATGCATTGTTACTTGGGGAAACTTGCATGATAATTCCTTGAGTTGCCTGACATTTGCTCTGTGATGTTCTCC
This sequence comes from Dolichotis patagonum, assembly GCA_004027295.1. Classification (NCBI taxonomy): domain Eukaryota; kingdom Metazoa; phylum Chordata; class Mammalia; order Rodentia; family Caviidae; genus Dolichotis; species Dolichotis patagonum. Next base: position 18,572 of record PVJX010028970.1, on the reverse strand, counting down.
AATCGTTAGGCTTTCTCTATGTTCCGTATATCTGAAATTAATGTGTCTCCCTTATAATGACAGATTTATTGATTTCTTATATAATCTAACATTTTGCTTTATCTATTTCAAGAGCAGGTTATTAAAGGCATCAAAGTTTAACACAGTTTATAAATTCATTAGTTTCTTTTAATTCTGCAAATCAAACTGATTTGCTCATCATTCTTCTGTGATTTTTTATTCAATATAAAGTTTTAGTCCTTTAAAATGTGCTATACAGTATTAATATAATTTCATTAGGTATCATTTGGTGAAAATTTCAGTTACCTAATCTTCTGTCTTTGTGCATGCACTGTCCGATTTTTATTTTTATGCTTGATTCATCATCCAATGTAATGATGGATATTTATTTTTATTTAATTTATCCTTTCACTAGAAATCTAATTATATTTGTTAGGTTTACTGTTATATTTGAATTCAGTCTGTTTTAAATTTTGTATGCTTCTTCTTTACTAAACTTTTGACTTTTCATCACCTTTTCTGTATCTTAAAATTTTTTTGAAAGCCCTAACTTTTGTTTCAGTAATAATCCTGAAAATTTAAAGGATATGGTTATCTTTCAGTCTACGTAAATAATTATCTTCTTCTCTTTTATATAACAGATAGAACTTCAAAAATTTTGAAAATCAAATTGCCCTGCGTTCGTGTCACTGATTTTTGTCCTATCCATTTGTTGTTTTCTTTTCCCTGCTGCATATTTTTGCTGTTTCATAGAGACATTTTTGGATTGATTCACATGCTTACCCTTCTTCCACTCGTCATTTCTTCTTGCATTCTTAGCTTCCCTTCAGTAGTTATTTGCCACCTGGCAGAGGTACTCTCAGGTTGGTTACAGTATGAGTCTGCTGGCAGTAAATTAATTTACATTCACATTCTTTAATGTGGCTTAGTCTTTTATTTTTGTCTACTTGCATTTTTCACTGGAAAAAATTCAAATCCCAAATCTAAGCAATAAGAATACAAATACAAATAAATCCTCTCCACCATGTTCCCATGTTCTTTATGACTTCATATTTTATTAATGCACTGCTCCTCCCCCTGTTTTAGTGTTAATTTTATTAGCATTTTGACAAGAAAGCACTTTCAAACATATGTGATGTGAGGATTTTAAATAAGATTTATTTATTTTCAATACAAGATTCAAAAGAGAGAGTGAAGGTTACTTCTGTGATTCTCTTTGTAGCATTTAATAGTAATGGAAATGTGAATCCAAACCTGCATCGATTTTAGGAAAGTTAGAGTACTGACAAAAATTATAGTCAGACCACCTTCATAGCAAAAGTACTTTCAACTTTCATTTCTTAAAAGTTTATATTTAGTAGTTTATATTTAAACTACTTTAGTAGTTTATATTTTTCAAACTCAAATTCAATAAACTTGAATACAATTTTTGTACCACTCCCATCTACTAATGACAAAATATAATAAAAATGAGATTCTTACATCGAAAAAGTGTAATTTCATGCTAAGTTGTTGGCGTCAGGATTTACAAAGCAATACATTTAATATATGCCACAAAATTTATAGGATGATTTTATAATATTCAGCCAAAAAATCAAATGCAAAAGAGCACAAGAGATCTATCTGTCTAGGTGCTAGAGACCCAAGGAATCCTTCTTAGAGCTTGGATCCCATGGCAATGTCCTGCACGAGTCCATCTGGAGGCCTAGAGTCCATGATAATGTCCCATGCAAGTCTAGATATGCATTAGACAGGCCAAAGGTCAACGGCAGAAGCCAGAAAGTCTGAGCCAGTGGGATGAAGCCTGCAGGCAGAGGAATCTGTGCTGGAACCAAGAAGTGATACTCAAAGTAAGGAACAGAGCTCTCCTGAAAAGAACTAGAGGCATCCTCAGCGACAGGGAGGTCTGGAGCTCCTCAGGTGATCAGAACAGCTGAGGTCATATCAGGAAAGCCAGCATGACAAGTTTCTCCAGGAGCATCAACAGCACACCATCTTGCCCTCCAGTTCTCCTTTTTGTGCTGTTGACCACAATCCTCAGGTGGGCCTTCCACACTCAGGACCATGATGATTCAGTTTAATTGGGTGTCACAAGTTGAACATTAATTAATCTATCACAATAGTCAATTGTTTGTTGATGTATACCATATACAAGACATCGTCTGATTTCTACAGTACCCATGTCAGAAGCATCATTGGTCTTTTTGCACAGATGTGTATTGCTCCAGATTACACAGCAGAAAAAGAAAGGGCTGAGATTTAATCTGCGAGATGGATGTTAAAACTCAGATCTTAATAATTATATATAAATACTTCTAATTTTTATCTAATGATACTGCATATGTTTAATATAAAAATATCTGTTATTTAACATTGTTTCATAAGTAATGGACATTGTTTATATAGAAAATGAAGAACTGCTAATATTCACAATGATTTGATTAAGTATATTATAAAAGATTACTCAAATGAATTACAGCTGATAGTAGTAAATATAATCAAACATGAATCTGTAGGTTTAGAAATAGTATTTGTAACCTTAAATAAGCTATAATTTGTTTTTCTACTCCAAACATAAGACACGACTCATTTTAAGCTTGCAAATGCTTATTTCTGCATGACTCTTCTCTTCAGTAAAGAAGTATGGACCTAAAGCCTCAGAAGTGTCTTCTTTTATTAAAGAAATGAAATCCAAAATATTGTAAGAAAAACATTAATTTGTGATAATAAAAGTGACTCATAAACTCATGCTGAAGTTTGTAACTTTTTTTAAATTTTAGAAAATTATGAGGTGAGTTTCTTTAGTTTTTCTAAGGTAGTTTATAAATGTATTGTTGATTTCCTTTTAGCTGTTTTTTAAAATTTTCAGATCAATCCAGCTATTTAGTTTAGTCTAATTAGACAGAACACTGCAGCACAAAAATTAAGACTTTAACGACACATTTTCAAAAGCAACAAAAATGAACAGAGTACTGGAAAAGTGAAGCAGGAAAACAATACTTAGGTAATATTTTTGTTGCAGCTTAATACAACAAAATGAATTAGTGATGCTATCTTAAGGGTATGTAATGGGGTTTTTAATGTTGCAAGGCATAAAGTATATGTCTAGACTATATTTCAGAGAAAATTCTGTGTATGGGTGAACTACAAACTGTCATGTCTTTATGTGGCCACTTGATGGAACTCTTTCATTTTGTTTTCAGCAATCCTCCACCAGTGAAAATTTAAATTTCTGACAAATATTTCTTTTTAAATAAAACTTAAAGGAATTCATTATTTTACATTTTAACATGTCATGAATTATAATTCTTTATAAGATGTTAGTAAATTAATATACAGAAAAACAGATTAAAATTCTACTTATTTGTGAAATAATTTTATTCTCATTTTCTCTCAAGACATTTTTACAGTAAACGAATATTGTTAAACATATAAACGGTCACATTTAATGTCATTGTGCCTTATAATCAAATTGAAAATTAAATTATAAGGTATTTGAAATGTTAATAGTCTATGCATATTGCATGAGAAAATTTTGCTGGAAATTGTCCCGTGATCTGTGGGGTTAGACTGTAGGAACGAGCTATGGGGAGGTCTTAGCAATTATCATAGTTGCTGAAAATATTTTGCAAAACAAAGTTTGAGTGGCAAGGGAAATTTCCAGTAAAAGCACGCAGAAGTGTAAAGGATAGCTGTGAGTAAACAGAAGGAAGTCATACATTTTCATTGAATGTATTGACCCTGCAGATCATCAAAACAAGTGGATTGAATATCAGCCACCTATTTATGACTTTTTTGATTTGTACTTCTGAATTCTTACACAAAGTAAAAATACTCATAAGTATCTCGGAGGCGCACCTAAATAGAAATATGCATTTGCAAACTCTAAAAGCGTGTAAATAGCATTTTGGGGTTATTACTTTGATGAAGAGAAAGCCTGCAAGAAACACATCAAGTGAACCAGAGAGAAGGCTATCGTTGGTAGTCTTTAATAATTCTGTGTTGTAAGATCTTTTCTATCTAGAATACTCTGTAAATATTGCTTCCTGATTGCAGGAAAAACAAGTAAGCCTCTTTTTGTCTATCATTTCTTCTAAATGATCTTGGAGATTTCAGTGATATCTGTATCAAAGCACATGATGACCGAATTACTTTTTTAGTCCCAAGTTGCCCCATGACATCCACTAACCTATTAGATATTTTGCCAGTAACTGTCACTCTCCTTTATGTGAGTGGCCTAAACTGAAGTCGCTGTTTGTTCTACAAAATATATATTTACTTGAGTAAACATGTTTTTATAAATGTTTGGCCATGACTAACTTGTCTTGTTCTTTCCGGTACTGTCCTACAATAGTGGTAACTAAATAACCATAGAATGATGAAAGATTCTGACCCTCAGGTAAAGCTTAGATCTAATGTTAATAATCTTAAACATCATCTTGATTGATTTTGACTCTATTAGATATTGTTTGATATAATATTATTTTTCTTTCCATAACACTATTACTGAGCTATACAAGTATTGAAAATGTGACTTTATTTGTAGAGAATTTAGAATTCCCAGGACTGTAATAATGATGAAAAGTCAATTACTACTTTTTTATGGATAAATTTTCAAGTAGAATTAATTCTTTATGACATGTATCCTTTCTGTTCTTGAATTATTTGGCTGAAGGAATTTACTTTAACTGGAAAGCTGTAAAAGTGCAGCCATATAATTCTTACCTCTCAGAAAAGCTATAATATAAAATATAGACATTTTTATAAAAATTACTACTGATTTCTATAAGGCTCCAATATCCCCGTGTACTGTTTAAGCCACAGGTAAAAGATTAACACACCAATGTGCCCATCATTACTCTCCAGTGACCTGTGAGAAAGACCCAAAATAAACAAAGGCACTGTTTGTATTTTAATGTAATTTGTGTTATTTCAGATTGTGACAAAGAAATATGAAGGGCAAAGTGACAGCAACAGAGGCTGATGTTTTTTATTAAAATAAGTACTTTCGAAGGAGAGACTTTTTCAAGATATATGAGTAAAAAGAAGGATCAAATATCTCAGAGATGCCCCAGGACTCTCCAACCATTGTCTAAAGATATTTAGAGGGTTATTATAAAGAAGAGGTAATGCAGGACTGAACTAAGGTAAGCTACATTTGGGCCACAAATGCAAAGAAACTCCATCAATGTAAATTTAGATAGTTTCTAAATTTCTATGGAAATATGTTTTGTGACTCTCAAGTTTTCATTTGGTTAGCATTTTTCTCACGGGCACATTTATGCTTTTATGGATTGTAAAGAAATCTACACACTTATGCTCTGTTTTCTATAAGAGCATAGGCTGATTTTGGTAATGAGAGCATCAATTTATAGCTGAGTCTGACCCAAACGAAGGTTATAAACACAGATCATACCAATACCAGTGAGAACAGCAAACCTTATGCTTTGTACCTTTTAAAATCTCCATTTATCAAAGGAATTTACTTAAAATTCGCAGCAAACAAAATCTCTCCATTGTTTTCTGTATGTTTGTTTTTTTATTATTTTTTAAATTTTATTTAAAGAGAAAAAAACAAACAGACAAAACAGAAAAATGATAGCAACAATACAGAATTCCAAAGGGGAAAAAATAAAAGAACCAAAAACAAACAAACAGTGCAGATGTGTAATGCTTATAATCTAATAAATTTAGTCACACTAGGAAGACAGGGTTGCACTGAGTCAGAAGGTGTTTATACCTTTTTCAGAGTGGTAGCTATGCAAAAGAACTCTTGATATCCCTTTTCTTATTATCATGAATCATCATGTTCATGAAAATTAACAGCAAATAAAAATCATCCTTTTCTAATGATAGGTTTTTGTTCCTGAAGATGAACCTAATGATTTTCTTAGAAAATTCTCAAACAAGACTTTTGGAGAAAAAGCCAAAGAGAATTTATTTCATTAGGATAGGTTTACTGGTAAGCTCTTGGGTGCTATTTAAATTTGAACTTCAGGTGAACTGCAAATAATTTGAAATGTACTTATACTAAAAAGATTTTGGATGTATATGTGAAATTCAAATTTAAGTATAGATCCTCTAATTTTATTTTCTAACTCTGACAATCATATTTTAGAAATATTTTCTACAGAGGAGAGTAAGGTACTCTTTCTGGAAATGTCAATCCATCTGCTTTTGTAAGTACATCAATCAAAGCCAAGGAGTGAGAAAGATAGATTAGTGGGGCTAAATGTTGTAGACAGAGAATTTGGGTAAAATATTGGAAATATCTTTCAAGACAAAGAAAAGGAAAGCATGCCCTGTTAGACTGATGGAATATTATTTTTAGTGATAATTTAGATAAAATATAGTTAAATTAGAAAATTAATCATCCCTTAGATACAAAGAAAGTCAGGCATAGCATAGTAAGGCACGTGTGAGACAAAGCACATGTTATAGAATTGAATTGCATTCAAATATATACTGATAAAGCAAATATATGGCAGGGTAATGCCACAGACTTTTAAATTAGGTCATCCTCTCTGAAAATTAGTAGGATTAGAAAAATCTGTGGAAGGCTGAGGACACTGATAATGAGAAAAGATGAGGATGCTTTAAAATTATATATTTTTAGCAACTATGTATGAGAGAAAACTCTTTAAGCAACTAAGGGAGGTAAAAATTAACAGAATTATTCTCAACTGTGCAATAGGACATTAAAAAGTACTAGGATTGACAGAGCTCCAGGGTCATAAGGGGCTTGTTAGATTGTAGAGGAACTTGCTAATGAATAAGGAAAGCTGTTAAACAGATTTTCAAAATCTCCAAAGAACTGGGACACAAGTTCCATGGAAATCTTCAAGAAAATGTGATACAGTAAAATTTATTCAAAAACGTTGAACCATTGTAGGATTTAACCTTCGAGTGGTATTAATTTCAGAAAGAAGTACTTTCCAGTGGTATTAATTTCAGAAAGAAGAGTATTAGATTTTCCCATTTATCTTAGCCCATATTTTTGTTTCATAAGGAATATGTTCATTATGGGATGTATATATTTAAATTTTTCAGATAGAAGAAATCATGCAATATTTAATGTTTGATGTCTAGTTTATGTCACTTAGCATTATGTTTTCAAGGAACATCTTTTGTTGCCAGTGACTCAAATATATTTCTGTTGTGGCCTAGAATACTCTATTATGCATATACTGGATTTTTTAAGATGACAAAAAGAGATGGAAGAAAAGGAAAATGTTTATCAAATGTCACTAGTAAGTCAAAGTTGTGGAGTGTCTCTTCTTGTTGGTGTTCTCGTTTGTTTGAGACAGTATTTGTCTATGTAGTATAGACAGGCCTCAAACTTAGGATAGTCCTTGCTTAGTCTCCTGAATTCTGATATTATAGGCATGCAGTACTTTGAAAGCATCATAAAATGTATGTAACAGCAGAGAGAGGAGAGAGGAGAGAAGAAAGAGAAAGACAGAGAGAAAGGAAGAAAGAGAAACAACTGTTTTTATTTGCATTTTCAAGGGAATAAAAAATAGTACTTTTTATCATAGTTAAGACATATTAGTTGGGTTTTTGAATCTCTTTTTGCCAAGATGACTGCTTGGTCTGGCCTGATTTAGCTATGACATACACGCATCACTCTCCCGGACATGTGGACCATTGCTTTGCCTTTTGGTGTGAATGTGAAGACCACGGGGGCACCTGCATTCCTTTTACACTGAATTCCTGAAACTTTGGCTTCATCTCTGTTTCCCATACACTGTGACATTTTGTACAAATTCAGCCCCCAGATGTTTTCCACGTGGTAGCACGTTGTGCCATTGGGATTTTTCACTTAACAGGCAGCAGGAAGCATGTTATTATTTCTAAATTTATATGTCTGTTGCTATGTAATGGACCCAAAATCATAGCTATTTTCCTGCTCATGCTTCCACGGGGGCAGTAATGTGGGCAGGACTTGGCCAAGATGATTCACAGTGCTTGCTGCACCAGATCTCTCTAGCGTCATTTACGCAAGTGCTGCGTAGAGTGCTGCCTGTTGCTGGAGGCCGTGACTGTCCCTGGTGGGGACCCCTATCCAGCTGTCTTCCCTTTGGCTCTCTATGTGTCCACCCCCTCTAGCAGGGGAACTTGGATTTATGTGAAGTTAGGTCCTAAGAAAGAAAGTAGAACTTAAATGAGCCAAGCTAGAAGTCCCAAAACATAATGGCTGTCACACTCTATTCAAAGCCAACCACATGGGCAGCACCAATTCAAGAGCTGAAGCATTAGACTTTATGTCTTGATCAGAGGGGGATGAGCAGATTACAAAGTGGCATATGTAGGTAGTCTTGGTTACATTTTTCTTGTTTCTGGGACAAAATACTCAGTATCACAAATGAAGGAAGTAAAGGTTTATTTGGTTCACAGTTTGTAGAGGTTTCAGTCCATAATCAACTGGCTCCAAGGCAAGGTGGCGTGGCTCTAGGACAGCACTTTAAGGCAGCAGCCAGCAAAAGCAAAAGTGGGGGAACAAGCCTCTCTCCTATGTGATAATCAGGCCAACTCTTCCCCCACCCAGAGTGGGTGTAGCACTCACACAATCTCTGTGTCCTCCTCTTGCATAGGCTCAGGATATTTACAAAGTAAGGATCTTGCTTCCTGTTGAGTATCTTAAACTAATAAACTGCTAAGTTGACACAATGTATAAACTGTAACAATCCACCCATTGTCAACTTGGCAACCTGACACATTTCTTTAAACTAGTTTCCAGACACAAGACATGTTTATTCTTAACATTTCACAAGTTGAGCATTGTAACAGTTTTAATTATCCTTAAAAACCAATATTAAGTCTATCAATGTTATATTACATTAGAATAACATCTTGTCATTGGCCCCCAAAGACTCATGAAAATCCTTTATACAAAAGTCCTTTAGTCCATTTGCAAGAGTTGCCAAAGTCCTAACAGTTTCCGCACTGCTGAAAATTTGGAATCCCAAGTCTCCTCCAACATGTAAGGGAAACCTTAGCTGCAAACCCTTGTATAAATGAAAGCAGTTAAACACTTCCAACATGCAATGGCACAAAATAAACATTTTCATTCCAAAAGTTACAAACAAGAGGGTACAAAGGATTGGGACTAAAGAGTCCAAAATCCAGCAGGGAAAACATTAAGTCCTATATTTGCACATCCAGCATGTGAACCAATCTATAGCAAATTGTAAGGTCCACAGGACTTGTGTGACTCCGCTCCCTACAGCACTGCTGGTAGTGGCAGCTCTCTCTTAGGCCCACGTTGCTCTTTACTTGAGTTTTCCTTAGAAAATCCATGTTCCTGGCTTTTCCAAACTTCGGGGTTCTCCACTGCTCCTTTGGCTTCACATTCACAACTTCACACATTGCCGTCTAGGGCCATAGTGCCTGGCATCCCAGGACTTCTGAAATCAGAGTTGAAGCCTTTTTAACCTCAGAACTCTTGCCTTCTGCGTGCCTAAAACTAATACCATGTGGATGAGGTGGAGGTCTCCTGCCAGTTGGAGCAGTGTCCCAGATTTCCTGTCTCTTGGGTGTAGGAATTGAGCGCCTCGAGTGCTGAGCACTGTGAACCTGATGGTGGGGAACAAATTCTCTATGCCACTCTGTTACATGTTGCTGTGCAGCTTTTCCCTCAAAGCAAAGTCTTGCACCTTTGCAGTTTGGAGACTTGCTACTGTTTGTGATGCCTTCAGGCCATCTTTTCTATTCTCCTGTTCCTTCTCAACAGTTGGGATTTCCTCACCTGTATCTTTTCAGTCCACAGCTTTATTGGTGCTTCCTTGTGGCCAAACTTACCATGTTTTAAATCATCCTGCTCGGATCTTTGATCTTGATTCTCAACATAAATCTGGCTAAAAATCCCCCACCCAGTGTTAGCCATGTCACCATCGCAACATTTGACTGCCTTGAAAATTTCTTCTGCCAGATTAATTAGTCCACTGTCCTTAATCTTAGTCTCAGGCAAAGTCTCTGGACAGGAGTGTAGTGGTTGGTTGATTGTGTCAACCTGAGGTATTTAGGAGTTTTACTAAATTAAATCAGCAATTCTATACCCTGGGATATACAAGACCCACCCTAGGGTGGCTCATGACCTGGCCTATATAGAAGAGAAGGAGGAACAATGAATGGTTCCATTCTTTGGAGGAGTCTTCACCTTGGTTTGGACCTCATCTCCTGGCTTCCAGTGTAGACTCTTCAGCCTTCCAGCACAGATCCTTCAGTCTTCCATCACAGACCCATCAGCCTGCTGGTGCAGACTTGCATGGGACACTGGGGTGAATGCCAGACCTTAGATTGAATCTTTTGACCTCTGGCATGCAGGCATCCTCTGCATGCTTCCTCATCTGAGTCTGGGGCTCACCCTAGTAAGCCAACCTTGTAATTTCTTATACATTTGTATATCTTGTGTTATGTCTGTTTTCTCTAGTGAAACACTGACTAATACAATAAGCAAAATGCAGACAAACTTTCTGCCAAGACATAGCATGCATCATCTGGAGTCCAGTACCCAATATAGTCCTTCATAGCAGAAACGTCCCAAGCCTGGTCTTTACTGATTTTCTGGTCTTCTGTGCCCTGATCAGAATCTCCTACACAGAACAGCCTAAACTTTTCCAGGGCTACTCTTTCAGGTGACATCTCTGTACATTTCCAAACTCTTCCCACAGACCATTCTCAAAGGATCTTGAACTACATGTTCAAGTAAAGCAACAGCAACAGCCCTGCTCCTCTGATAACGGAATTCTGTCTTGGTTACTTTTTTTCATTGCTGGGACAAAATACTAAGCACCACAAACGAAGGAAGAAAAGGTTTATTTAGCTTATAGTTTGTGAAGGTTTCAGTCCATAATCAGCTGTCTCCAAGGTAGAGTGGCATGGCACAGGGGCAACACTTCAAGGCAGCAGCCTGCAAAAGCAGCCAGAACAAAAGCAGGGAGAACAAGCCTCTTCTCCTCTCTCATATTGTAAGCAGGCTACCCCACCCCCTAGGGCAAATGTAGCACTCACACAGTCTCTGTGCCCTCCTCTTTCACAGGCTCAGGATATTTACAAAGTAAGGGTCCTGGCTCCCTACTAAGTCTTTTAATTAAACTTCTAAACTTCTAAGTTGACACAGTGTATCAACCATAAATTCACTGGTGGGTGGATTCTCTCATTGTACTATATTCCTTCTGAGTGATTTGCAATGGCCTTTGAAAAGGACAGCTGGGTCTTTTGCTGTAAGGCAGAAGTATGAACTGAATAGTTTTCTTCAAATTATTTCCTGAGAAAAAGTAAATATCTGCTTGCTTGTGATTACAATGTCAGGTTTAAGAAAAAAGCAAATTGGAATTTCAATATAATTGCCTCTCCACAAGTAACATTGCTGGTTAATTCAGGAGAACTCACTTACTTGTTTCTTCATTATCTTTTCCTCTTCTTTTGAGATAAGAAAGTCACTTATACTGATTTTATATGGTAAGATAGTGATTCGGTTATAGACTCTTGCAGACAACACACTAAGAACTAAAAGAACAAAACTGAAAGTCCCTTGTTTCTGTATGGAACTATGTTAAATAATTGATAACTATCATCAATAATATTTGTTGGAAATTTTTGGAGTAGGCAAAGTACTTGTTTTTCAGCTAAATTGTGTTTTTAATTTGCTGTAATATTATTTTTGCTTGTCAATCTGAATCCGTATTTTCATGATATCATAGATATGCTTACAGATCTTTCAATTTCTTCCAGTGGCGTGTAGAAAGAAATGAAAATTTCTTAGAGTGACATTTTATAGGCCTGTCTCATTTCCAGTTATACTCAATATAGCCCACCCTAAGGGCTGTGCCCAACCAATTAAACTGCCTGTAGTTTTCTGAAATTATTCTGGGCCACATCTGTAAGATTTTGGTGTTTTGACTGTTCAAGCAACAGTCTTTGGTTCCCTGGTATATTTTATTCCCATCCCTCAAATCTTGCCTGAGAATAATTGTTTCTAGACTTACCTAAGGTATTGAGTCCTGTGAATCTACCTTAAAATTGCCTCTTTTTTGTTGAAGTGATTTTTTTATCTCTTGTATGTAAATTTCTTGACTCCTATGTACTTTTTTCAAAGTTAAAATATATAACTGCATTTAATTATTTGCTTCTGTTCCTCAACTGTACTATTTGAGTATTTTACTTTTAGAATAATTGATGTAATGTTGATATTTAAATATAATGTTTGTTGAATTAATATACCTATATTATAATCCTTTCTGATATTTAATCTTCTCAATAGTAGGTACTCTCTCTCTCCTTGTGTCTCAAGGCAGATATTTAAGTGTTATCTCAGAATGGATTATCCCAACCTGATTTACAAGAGATTACTCCTGTATGATTCTGTTTTTTAATTTGAAACTTGAGTTGTGATTAGAAGCTCAGTATATTCAGTCTAAAGATTTTCTCGGATAGCTTTTGTCTTCTAGGCCATAAACTAACCAGGAGACTGTTTAAGAACTAGCAAAAAATCCTTTTTCCTTTCAGAAGTCTGTTCAGATGTGGTGTTCGATGGGTTTGCATTCCAAGGCAGATATGAATTGAAAGCAATTAAAGAATGTTGACCCCACAAACCTTGCTGTACAGAATGTGTTATAAGGAACTGTACCTTCCCATGTCACATAATTCCCCTTTGCATTTGTAAGCCTGTCCTCATTATTGATTGGAACTGATCAATTAAAAAAGTGACAGTATTTACTGAAATGTTTATTTGCTCTTCTGAGTTATTTCTAAGGCCCACAGGGATTGTATGTTTCTGACGTCTGTCTGTTCCACCTCCTTGCTCAAATATAGCCGCTCCCTTTCAGTACCCTCAAATCGGTATATTGTTATAACAGCTTTGCAAATGATTGCTTTCTTCAGAGGTATATTTATCTGCTTTTGCTTTTGATTTAAATTTTTGAATCTAGATTCGGGATAGTTAATTCTGGAACTCAAAAAACAAGAGTCAATAACTGTTTCTAGAACCATGCATTTATTTGACTTTTATATATGTATCAAATATTATGTGGTTGGAGGTCAGAAAGATACTACTTTGTATTTTAAGTACACTACTTTTTAGCCAAGTGTTTTGGGGAAATGAATTCTTCCATGTTACATGAACTTTCTCATCTATAATATATTATTTAACATTATAAACCTCTGTTCAGAAAGTTAAGATAAACTTTATTTCCTTTTCTTTCATTGCATTTAGATATTTAATCACAATGAATTTATTCATATTTAGTTTAAATCATAGTCATTTATTTTAGAAAGGTCAGCCATCATGCGTGTAGTCTTTGGATTTGCACTCCTTATTTCTCACTCAGATTTTCTCCTGCCTTCAGGTAATATATGCTAACGTGTCTCCATTATCTCCCAATATGCCTTTGCAACTAATCCTAATTGTAACTCTTGCTTATTGAAAAACTCCGAATTATTTGCTCATCCATATTAGCTTTATTCATCTATGCTGCCACATTGACTTCAATGGTAAAAGCAGTGCTAAAGGCCCAAGTAAATTTGCAAATTGTTGCATGTGCATTGTTCATTCATGCTGCCTTTTTCAACATCTGCACATGTGTAATTTTTCCATGTCAACTCTTTTTCTAGACAATAGGTTTAGACTGACAGGTAATTGGCTTTTTCCATGTCCTCTTGGAGCCTTCACTCAGACTGGGCAAAGAGGGTAATTTTCACTGCCTTTTAAATAAACAGAAAAATGTGATGAGAGTCCAGAATAAAATCCCTTCACTAGTCTGAAACAATGAATGAGGTTTGTGTTCAACAAATGCAACTTAAATTGAGACTTTAAAAATAAGTGATAGTCTTCTGAAAAAGGTTAAGGAAGAAACTTGAGTAAATGAAACGAAACTAAAAATAAATTTTTGGAGAATCATAATGTGCAGCTTTGGACCTTAGAATGTTCCTTTTAGAAACAATTTGCCTTTCGTGAAGTGTAGGGAAAGAGTGCATTTGAATATGGAGAGAGATCACTGTGGCTTCTATGTATGGAGTGAGAGAGAAAAGAAAAATGTTACTTGTGGAAGAGCAAAAGGTGAAGGAAGGTCAGCTATAGAATTCTATGAGTATGCTTTTTAATATATCTAGAATGGGAATAAACAACTGGGGTAAATATAAATTTGGGGGACCAGGAATGTAGCTCAGTGGCACAGCACCTGCTTAGCAAGCGCAAAGTTCTGAGTTCAATTCCCAGGAAATTTAAGTTACTTTGGGTTGTGATTATTTTTAAAATTATATGGAAATAAATAAGTGTATTATAAAAGCTCACCCCCCCAAATCCTCCCACATTTCAAATTTGGGAAGAAAAGTGGATTTGGAAAAGGAAAACCTGGAAGCATAGCCTTTAAAAAAAGAGAAAGAAAACTGCAAGAAATATCTTAGGAATGAGGTAGATGCTGTGATAACAGCCCTTTAAAGGAAGGCCCCAGCAGAACACACCAGGCTCTGTGAAGGTTACATGCTTTTAGGTAGTCTATAACCAGTGACAAATAAAAGCCGGAAATACCCTGCACTTCTCAGCAATGTGATGAAAAGACCTTGTGCCTTTTCAGCTCTCTGAAGTTTGCCTGGCAGCTGCTGTCTGTCTAAGCTGGGCCTAAACCACTTTTTCCTCTTTCTCTACTGTGCTTTTCCTTTCCTGGCTTTTGTTCCCAAGGGAATTTCACAGTGGCTTCCTTTTTGCTAATATCCTTCTGACACTGCCTTTCTAGGAAACTCTGCCTCCTACAACATGAAAACAATATAGATATTTTAAGTAAGAAAGTGTGCCAGATAGAGTTTAGTAATGTCACATGGTGAAGAAATTATGTATGGGGTTCAAGAAGGTGATGACTAGTTCTACTGGGTTAGTAATGAATGGAGCCAATTTGGTGGAGTCATAAAATCAGTAAGAAAACAGGAGAACTAAGGTTTCAAACTGAGAATATTGGTGATCCCACTGTGCAGTTGAAAACGTAGGATCAACAGAATGGAGATATGAGGATTCTTTTTTTTAGTGAAATAAGGTAAGTAATTAATTGTATGACCAGTAGAGAGAGGAGTCACTCTGCAGCACGTTTTAGGTTGGTTTTGAAAAGGATGCAGCATGATTTTATGTCTATGGTTTCTATTTGGCTAAAAGAAGAAACAGTCAAAGAGTAACAGAAATGGAGGGGAAGTTAGAAAGCCATATATATGCAAAAAGCTTGAAATAATCATTCTGAAAGGTAATCCATTGAACTAAATAAAAAGTGAAATTTTTTTAGGCAACATTAGAAGTAGTGTTAAAAGCAGTAATAATGCATTTATACTGGTACGAATTGTAATAAAAGCCATTTGTTTTCCTACTCCCTTAAGAAAAGAGCCATTTAGAGAAACTTTGAATTACCTTTCGTTAAAAGAGCACATGACTAAATCTGCAGCATGATTCTTCTGCTGGAAACACTTCCGAAGGAGGCTCATCCTCACTGTGGAGGACAAGAGAAAAGAACAATTTGGCTTTATCGCCTAATAAGTGAGGAGGAATTCTACTTGAATTTATAATAAGTGTATGTTATCTGTCAGGGTAAGCTTGGCCTGTTGTTCCTCTATAATTTGGATACAACTGGTGAAGAGACGCACTTGTATGTAATGCAATGAGCTGTGAGATGCTTGTGTCCCTGCAGGGTTACCTGAGTGGATGGACCAGCTTACTCAGGAGTGCCTGGGAAGGGGCCTGGGACTGGGAGGCGGCAGAGTCGGGGGGAAGGGAGACCAAGGCCATAGAGATGCAATAGAAATAGGCACCAGTTCCCCAAAGCGAGTGCAGTTCTAATGCATCACAAACACAATTTAATAAGGAAAGGAAAATAAGACCAAGTATCATCTGGAGAACTGATCTAAACCTGCCTTAAAAAATACAATACGAAACATGGTAACGTTCTTTAAACTTTATAAAGTAAATGCACAGTGATGTAGTGTTCATCTGGTAAGTTTTCATTAAAAGTAAATGCAGATTTCTTATGATTTTGGCTGTCTTTTTTGTGTAGAGTAACCTCTTAAAGATTATTTTAGCACTTACCTTTCCCGCTTGTTAAAGTGAGAAACTGGAAACCCTAAGCCTTCCCTAAAGTTTTCATTATGATTGTTATTTTATTTTATTCATAAATCTTATAAATGTCTACAATTATCTTAAGGGTTTATGAATAGTGCATTTTAACTTGTTTATTGATGTAAAATATCTTCAAATATTCTGAAAGAACTTATACAATTTTATAATTTATAATCTTTAAAAAATGCTCGTACTTTTTATCACTAAAATTTTTGCTATCTATTTAGACTTATAATTCAGGCCTGGGATTTAGCTCAGTAGCACAAGTGCCTGCATGGCAAGCATATGGTTGTGAGTTTGATCCCCAGTACCAAATAAATTAATGAATATAAAAAAAGAACTCTTCTGTTTAAAAAAAATAAATTTATAATTCAAACTAAAAATATAATTGAAACTAACATTTGTTTAGGTCTTCCCAAAAACATGTAAAATAGTAATATATCAGCTATAAACACAAGCCTGAATTGAGTAAGTAATTTCATATTTTAAATTTGAAATTATGAATTGTTCTCATTCATTAAGATTTCTAACTGCAATATATCTTTCCTTCCTCCCTTGAACCCCCCCACTTTGTTTTAATCGTTTTTACTTTATTTTATTATGGGAGACAGTCTTGCTATATTACCCAATGTGGGCTCAAAACCAATCTCAAGTGATCTTACTGCCTCAGCCTCCCATGAAGCTGGAACTACTGGTGTTTGCCAATACTGGGGTAATTGTGATATATATATTTTAATAAGTTGTTTAGTTGTTTGTATCAACCAAATTTCTACAACAATTTTTTTAATAATGAGTAACTTCCAGGCGTGGTGTTGCATGCCTGTACTCTCAGCACTTGGGAGGCTGAGGCAGGAAGATCCCTGAGTTTAAGGACAGCCTGTGTTACTTAGTAAGCTCAAGACCAGCCTGAACTGCATATGAAACCCTGTCTCAAAAAGACAAGAATAAAAAACCTAATTGATTGACCCCATGCATTTTGCCGAATGTTCACGATATTAGTAAGAAGTTTCAATTGAACTATTTATATCCAAAGACTCAGTGGTATATTTAAGATGCTATTTATGAGAATATTATTCCCATTGGACTATGTTCTCTTACATATTACAAATACATAAAGTTCTAAATAGATATTCATTCCCTGCAGATTCCCAACTCCCTCTATAAGGATTTTAAATCTGAGGAATATTAAATATTTCCATCTGTAAATATAAATTTTCTGAAGGGTGGAGATTATTTTAAAAGAGAGACCATTCTTGAAATTGAAACTACTCAAAACACTGTTAATTCTACATCTCATTGCTATGGAAACAATGTCACCTATGTGACCATTGTTTATTATGAACAGTAATTTGAATGACTTACTTTTTTTCTGAGCTTCCATCAAAAACCTAGTTAGAGAGGTCTTTTTTGTTCATTTGTTTTGTGTTGTTTTGCTTTGTTATACTGAGGGCTGAATTTAGAGCTTTCACACTGACCTGTATTCCACAGTCTTTTTCTTATTTTTAGATTGAGATAAGCTCTCTTTAGTTACTAAGTGGTCCAAACTGGGCAGACTTCGAATTTTTCTGCCTCAGCTTTCCAGAGCACTGGAAGTACAGACATGCACCATTATATCAAGATTCGTTACAGTTTTTATTTCAGGGCTCTCTAACCAAACAGGAAGTTTTATAAGTAAGCCCCTGGCTTTAATGGAAGCTGCTTTCCTAATTCTCCATCCAATCACAGAAGTATCTGCCCTCCAATTTGTGTGGTTCTCTTCCTTATGTGTTGGATGTTTGACTCTCACTCTAGGCAAATATATATGTATTTTTCAAAAAACCTTGAAATTTTGTGTAACCCTAACAAATGTCTTTTTTATATAACTTTAAAGATATTTGGAGTTGATGGGATGTTTTGTTCTTATATGTTTTAAGTATCACCAAAGCATTTCTAGGTGTTGATAAAATATGAATTACAATGTGCATATTTCTTATAGTTTTACCCATTATGGGTTTAAAATTTATAAGGCCATTCTCCTGAAATGTATTTAATTATTGCTTCTGACCTTTTCAATGGGTTTATTCCCACATTATTGACACTGGGAAACACAGAACACTGTATGCTGCTGGTGATAATGCAGAGATATTGCCATTCCTTGATGTAGGAGCAACTTTTCAAGTTTATGAGATGTGCAAGTAATATGTATCTGTGTGTATCTGTGTGTGTGTGTGAGAGAGAGACAGAGAGAGACAGAGACAGAGACATAGAGAAAGATTGAAAAGGGAAAACAATGATAAACCTGACTAACCTAGACTAACCCAGATTACTGTGAGACTCTAAAACCTCTAAGAAACTCTTTAGTAGAGGAGAGTTGGTGAATGTCTTCCAAAGTGGGTCTGTTAACCTTGAAAACAGCACATGCACACAAACACCCAGAACATTCAAAGGACCAGAAACAAAGGAGGCAATTTCATCCAAACGTTAATAAAGTCTTTTTTTT
>PVJX010028969.1:0-23293 GCA_004027295.1 Dolichotis patagonum | reverse complement strand
CAGGTTATTCGAGGTCATCAAATCTCCCTGTCTATAGTGTTTGTGTTGGCTGAGGCCCTACTGTGTCCCTTTTGTGTGCCTGCGTGTCTCATAAGTCCTTTTGATTTTCTTCAAGTTGGGGGAATCCTTCTTGGCACACTCCTCACTCTGCCTGATGTTTTCTGTGTATAGGAAGGAGTCACCCTCACTCTTGTCAGACTTACCAAGGTCTTACAGTTAGTTGGAGGGAGCTTTACTACTGGCCCTATTTAGCCACTGTACATCTCTATTTTAGGGGCACACTCACCATACTGACTGGAGCCAGCTGAGATCTTCTGTTTTGGTGAGGCAGTGTCTTAATCTCCCTTCAAGCTAGCACAGATAATCCACTGTAGTCCAAGGTTCCTCTGGGAACAGAGTTCCAAGTTTGCCCTGTTCACTGGGATTCTGCAAGGATATGCGTGGTCAGGGCCCAGGGGTGGGTTCTGGACCCTGCTCGCTGCTTGGAGTTTGCTGTGCATAGTCCGATTAGGCCCGCTGGTCCCTCTTGTGCGTCTTAGGGTGGCCTCAGATGCAGGGCGTGGTCTTACTGCCTGGAAGCAGAGTTCCAAGTTTGCCCCGTCTGTGCTGGGATTCCACCAGAGTGTGGGTGGTCGGGGCTCAGGGGTGGATTCAGGGCCCTGTTCGCTGCCTGGAGTTCACTGAGCATAGTCAGGTTAGACCCGCTAGTCCCTCTCATACATCTTAGAGCTTCAAAAGGCCAGCACCTTTGTAGCCCAACAAAACACGGCTTGTACTTTTCAGGAATCTGAGCGGTGCAAGAAGATACACAACTTCTGAACCAGAACACATACACACCAATAGGTAGCAAAATTGAAAAGTTCAGTGAAACCAAATCACAAGCATGCAAGAGCAACTTAAACACTCATGTATTGTTGATGAAATACAAAAAGTTAAAGCAACTTTTGAGAGAAATTTAGACATTTTTGGAAATCTAACTCTTCTTGGGTTTTGAGGCTTCTTATATACCATTGCTTGGTATGCCAAGAATTTGAGGTCCAAAGCACTCTTTACTAATTCATTTCTCCTGACTGTGATCACAAAGAACAACCTTGAGAAATAAGTGTATGTCTCTTCTGGAATACAGAGCAGGCTGACATACTGTTTGATATAGAAGAGGTGGCTTCCCTAACTGAAGTACTTCCCTCCTACTTAGCCTACTACATATGGAAGCACTCTGTAAATCCTCCATAACTTCTCCATGGGATTTGGTGCACAGAGGGAAGTGATTCTAAAGACTTGATGCTATCTGATGTTGTATGAATACTAAAGTCCTTTTTCTCTGGCTTAGGAATATTTTGCCGTCTACCAACAGCTATAAAATAGTAATATGCTGAATCATTATATTGTAAGTGGGGAAATTAATCCTAGTCTTGAGAGCAGTTTTGAATGAACAATACTTTGAATGGGCAAATAATGTCTATCTGTAGCATAGTACTTAGCAATTAAAAGCAACAGAATAATGCCATATGTAGTATGGTGACTCTCAACAGCACTTTGTTGACTACCTTATAGAAATTTTCCACACTGTATAATTCCATTTATATTATATTCTGGGAAATGGAAACTGTTATGATTTGTGTCTGAATGTCCCCTCAAAGCCTCATGCAGTCATTGAGAGGGGGGGCCTTACAGTGGTGGTTGAATCTAGAGTGTTGGGTGCTGGGATCAAGAATGTGTGATTTCTCAGTCAGTCCACTAATTGGTTTGGCATAGTTTTGGCTAATACTAATGGTCTGAGTGCTACTGCCACACTAGGGAAGGTAGCCTGCATAAAATATAAGTGACACAAAGAGGGCTAATGAACTCCCTCTTGTCTACTTCCTGTGAACTGCTTCACCTCTGCAATGCCTCTTCTGCCATGCCACCCTGCTTTGAATCCAGATGAGTATGGACTGAAAATTCCACAAACTGTGAGCTGAAATAAATCTTCCCTCCTTTAACTCTGGATATCAGGTATTTTGTCTCAGTAATCAGAAAACTAAGACATAAACCTGTAGGGACAAAAAAAATCATCTGATTATAACAGACATGAGGGTATATGAGAGAACTGATATAAAGGGAAATAGGGAACATTTTGGAGTGATGAAATATTATATAACTGGACTATGATAATTATACAATTTGTCAAAATAGATTTGTCAAAACTTATTGGCATTTATACTTTTTAAAGATACATTTTACTGTATTTAATAGTACTTCTATGAAAAAAAGTTAGTAGAAATCTCTTCAAAATGTGTTTGTTTTTATTTAAATTGATATGCTTGTGAGAAACTTAAATGCTTGGTTTACAAAGGCAAATGAGGAATGTAAATTTCTTCACATCAGAAAGTCAATGCACTGTAGGAAAAAGCACGTTTCCACAAGTAAATTTAGGTTTTGGCTGGCTTTCTAATCAAGGCTGTGTCTCAAAGACTTGTGGGATCTGACTCACTTCAGAGCCACAGTGAGAAAGTGGACTACAGAGGATTTCAGAGGTAAGTTTTAATATTCAACTGATCCTTCTAAAGTTTTAAGAATCACCCAAGCAAATTTCCTCTGTCTAGTAGTGATTATCTTAAAAATCTTCTAATACTCACTTAAGGAACAGCAAAATGCTAATATCTCATTGAATTCAGTGGGCTAATTAAGAGATTTAGGTGATTGTTTAAAATATATGTCTCAGGTCATCCTGGGCATGGTAAAATTTAAAGTCCATCAATAATCGAGAGCTAAAGCAGTCTCTGATAATTCCTCAGACTTTGCCACTGGATGTACTGATACTTTTTTTTTTCCAACCATAATTGCATAGTTTGGCTCCATGCCTAGGTACAGTTTGTTCACTTTCTCACCAGGGAAGCTGAACTCTTCTCTCAGATGCAGTAGGAACTCAAGGCCACTGGACTTCACACCTCTCTTTTTCTCTTTTTTCTTGTATAAAATGAGACTTTTTATAAAGGTTCACAATTGTCAAGTAATTCAACTTGGGAGAAGATTTAAAAAGACTCAGAACATATTTGTAGATGATGTTAATTAAATTGCTTACTTTAAAGAAGAGTTTTATCTCAAATAGAGATGTACTTACTGAATTAGTGACACATTCTCATTCTAGGCTTTCATCCACTCCAACTCAATTTTATTCAGTTTCAGCAGTTCCTAAGTGTCATATTATAATCTGTGATCATGTTTTGAAATTCACCGATAGATTAGTACCTTTCCCAAGAGGTTTACCAACTCCTTTTGTTTTGATGTACAATGAAAGAGCATGGATTTCAAACTGAAAATTTCATAACAGTCACAGGGAGGACTTGCTTAAATAAGGATATTTGAACCTTAACATCAATGTGATTAAATATTTTTGAGGTAGGATTCAAGAAGCCTTTTTAAGAAAACACATGGTCAACAGGGGATTTTGTATTTCCACTCATCTCTCTTCCAATTATATCATTTCTATGGATGACACTTCAACACTGCTCATTCCCTTGCTTTTTCCATTTCTTTTGGCAAAATGTTTGCATACAGTTTCTCACTCGGACTATTACAGTAGAATCTTGAATCCCCCTGACCCCTCTGTTGTCTTACCAAAAAAAAAGTCATGCATGATTTACACCCTATAACTAATACATTCAAAAACACTTCAAATTCTTCTAATTTCTATTTGGTAAAGTTCAAACCTTACATTCAAGCTTTTTTATGATCCAAATATCCTGAATAGTCAATATTATGCTATAATATATATTTTTTCCTAGCATGTCATCTTTTGCAATCTCTAGCTGAAAAAATCTTATTCAATCCTCTGTGTTCTGTATTCAAATGCTATCTCCTCTATGTAACAATTTCTAATATCCCAAAGTATAGAACAAAACTCCTGTATCATTTATGTGTATATCTATCATATGCTACTGTACTTAACACTTGATAGACATTTAATAAGTGATAACATAATTACATGATTAATTTCTTTGACTCATTCTCTTCTCAAGTTAATCATTCTATCATTTTGATTTTAAAGTAACATTTCTTTAAATAAAACAAATAGAAAAAAATCTAGTAAATATAAGTGAGCAACTGGATGAGTATCCACACAGTAAATCTACTGGCAAAACTAGAACTGAAATCAGGGAATAGTACATGACTAGTATTCCACAACTAGCCTTTTGGAACCTTTCAATTTTTATTCCCCATGAAAGTAAATAATTAAGCTCACTTCTATCACCACACACTAAATCATGTATTTGTGGATCTAACATAAATGAAATGTTTTATGTCTGGCTTCTTGAGTGTTGCATTTTGTCAAGTTCATCTACATTGTTGCAATTTAGAAATGGGTTTTTTAGTCTAATTTCTACATAAGTACAACCATTTATATGGACATTAAATTTTTTCCAGTTTTTTACTTTTCTTATTAATGTTACTGTAAACATTTTATACATTCATTTGGGTGATTACTGTAAGCATTTATGTTGAGTGGAATTTCTGCTTAAAACATTGTGCATTTTCTTTTCTATATAACATATCAAAATTCTTTCTTCAAATTTACTTTCACTACCCTGCCTCAGGCTCAGATCATTTCTAAACAGGATAGTAGAACTGCTTCAAAATTGGGTCTTTCTGATTCTATCCACCTGTATGGTCCCTCTTGCCCAATAAGGTCAGGGAAATCTGTATAAGACACATTTTCAACTAATTTTTAACTGTCTGAAAACTTTTTATGGATTCCCTGTAACTTACTAAATAAAATTAAAGTTGTACATGTGGCCTATGATTTTCTTCATAATCTTGCCTTTCTAGATTTTTAACCCCATAAACTCCAATTCTTATTAACATAGGTTGTATTTCATTTCAGTGATAGAAAATTGCATTGTAGCTCTTATTCTGCTATATTTAGTCAACAAGAGTCTTGACTGGAGTATAGAGGTTTTTCTCTTTTTGATTTTAGGGATTTTTTTGTCTATAGATTACTCCCTGGAATCTATTAGGTTCCTGTATAAACTCTGGCTGGCTCTTTGTCCCTTAAAGGAAAATTCAGTATTCTTGGGGTTACACAAATGCTGTTGGAGACCTTAGTATGAATTACAGAACATACAGAATGCTATTTTTTCCTTTCTAGAGTTAGAAATATATTGATGTAGGGGTTCAGGTAGGCTGAGTCTCCAGATAGGATTAAGCAGTACAGGTTGAAAAATTTTGTAAGATTTCATGAAAGAGACCTGCTAAATAATTACTGGAATTATCATTTGAGAGGATGATGATTATAATTAAGGGATTCATGAAACAATCAGAATCTCTTTTGAATTTCCAGAACTTTTTCTGTATTGGAGAGGAATTTTTCTGAAACAGAAGAGACTAGAAGACAAAAGTCATGATTATTTATGATAAAAGATACTGTTTGTTAGAAAACTAGGACTGTGAAGCCAACTGAATTGAGAGAATATGAGCCAAGACTTGGAATTCATTTACCTAGGAGTAAAATAGCAATTATTGTAGAAAAAGGTGGGCCACTTCAGTGAGAGGTCGATTAAGGCAGAGAGCAAAAAATGGAAGGCAATTGATCCCAGTATGCAATTGATCAAATTTAGAATCATATGAAAAGTGTAGCATCTGACTAAGTTAAAAGAGGGTAGAGAGACATGAACCTAAGAAAAAAGAAGTTGGACAATAGGAATTCAGAATGTATTAAATATAGAGACTTTTCTTAATAGGAAAAAAGATTTTCCCATAGAGTGAAAGGATGCCTAAACAAGGCTTCTCAAATTTTTCTCTTACTTAGCAATTCAACTTATCTCAAACAAGTGGAAAGTCATTGATGGGAAGATTAGACAAACATGGAACACTCTCTAAATTGATGCTATGTGGTCAGCCTTAGAAGCACAGAGACAAGTATATGGAATAACTCCTGGTTGTCTAAGAGATTAGGGTAAATTATTACATTGCCTAGGAACTATTACTGGATCATTAGGCTTCTAGACTCTAGTAGGTTTCGATAAAAATCATTGATAGAGAACTATTTATCAAGTTTTTATCTAAGCGTCATCTTGAATTCTTATTAAAGTCCAGGAATCTCTACAGTAGAAGGGAGCGGTTGCAAGCAAAACAACACATTATGGCCCTATGGTTTATTTTTGAAAGAAAATTTGAGCACACTATTAATACAGGGACTGCAGTGTAATTAAATGGATTAGAGCAAGCAACTGGTGTAGAGTCAGTGAAGGGAGTCCTGCAAGAAGTTAAACTGAACTCAGAAAAGTTGAGAAGTTAGTATCTGTGTGTTGGAGCAGGTTATTTTACTGATGAATAGATGACTCAAGTCAGCAAAGTCCAAGTCAAACAGGAATGAGATGACAGGAAGGTGTGCGGTCCAGGCAGTGCGAGCGAAAGGATTTTAAGCAGTTAGAATACATTTTTTAGCTACTTAACAGGAAAATTTGGCCTGAAGGCTTGTCTAATAATCTACAGTATACTGTAGAATACAATCTGATAAGAAACTAGGATTCTTGTGATGATTGCTCAATGGGATTGGAGAATTCTTTTTTTTCAAGAGTTTATAACATTCCCTTCACAGGAAGGGCCATGTCTACACCCTGGGGTGTTAATTAGCCCATATTGTAACAATATTATTATTATTATTGTCATGGACTTAGTCCTTTGCTTTATAATCTGTTGTGCTCTGTGTGTGTGTGTGTGTGTGTGTGTGTGTTTGTGTACACATGTCCATGCATGCACATATTTTTAGTGAAGACTTCTTCATCCATAATTGGATCTTGTCTGGTTGGATACTTTTCCAGTAATTATATATATTAAGGTTTACTCTTAGCCTTTGATGATTTTATAAGGTTAAGAACTTTAAGAATTTTATAATGTTAACAATTTTATATTTAAAAAATTGCATGCTCTATATGCCAAAAGTATTAAAAAGAGAATATTTTTTTGTTGCCAAATCAAAATTCCCAGTGTCTTCTCATTTCTTGCATTCCCTATAAATTTCTTAACTTTATAATATTTTCAACTTTATACTTATAACATGTTTGACTGAAACAATTTATTCAATACTTAATGCAACCTTAATTTGATATTAAATATAAAACATTTATTATAATTCATTTAGAAAATTATTGTTATTAATGATATTAAAGTCATTTCACATCATAATTATTCTTATTCCTACTTTATGATTCCCATTTATGATCCCTTTCACTTTATATAACATATAAACTACAATTTGCCATAGGAGTTGCTAAAATATTTTCTTTTAAATAACTTATGACTACAAAATTACAATTATCATCTTCCATCTCTATTTTTCAATTAATATAGCAGTTCCTATCTATAGCCACTGGGAGGTAGCACGTGTATTGTATTTTCATTACTTTCATTACTTTGTTCATACAAAGCTATGAACTATGAGTTTATATTATTTAAAGTAAATGATAGTATTTTTATTTGCATTAAATTGTATTGAAATCGATAATTACTAATTATGTAAAATTAGTGAACAGGAAAAGGCAGCTAAATAATACACAGAAGCAAATATCCATGTTTTGTTAGGAGGTTATTATTTTTCTTGAGACAAAATTACATAATGCTGAATAATTTGAATATTTTGTCATTCCATGGCTTTCTGAAAAAAAAAGAATTGCAAAAAATTTAAATCTTATTTCTGGTCAATTTGAAAATAGAAATAAAAATAGTATTGGCCTGAGTTAGAAAATAGTCTTCAATACAAGAAGCTAATTTGGAAGTCTATATACTTATCCCAGTAACAATATATCTCTGTGTTGCGTAACTTTTCTTTTATATCCATTAAATTATTACTAAAGTGCATTACTGGAAATTTAGACAGTATAGATTTAATGGAGATTCACCACTGTAAGTAAATTTCCTGTTCAGAACATGCTATTTCCAGCTTCTCTTAATGTGGAAATTAACCTGAAAGCATCTTTTTCTGTAGACATTAATGCTTTTATAATTGTCTGGTTTTTAAAATTGGTGCCAATTTTAGGTATGTCAGATAAAAACTTTTTTGCTCAAAGGATTTGGAGTTAGGTTTGACTAATGCTGAATTCTCGATCATTTCTTTCTCAGTACTTAGCTACGACTCAATAAGAATATGAAAAAAACAGAAATATTTTATTATAAAATCATAGTTCATACGTTTCATAAGAAAAATCACAAAGTTAATAAAATACAAGTAATTCATTATTGTCATGTAGAGATTTTTTTTGAATAGTTAAGGAGATTTTAAGTCTTCACCAAGAATAAGAGAAACAGGAGCTAAAGTCACCAATCAATACCTCAGCACACCAAGGCCAAGGAAGCTATAGATATGGGGTAAAAGAAATCAAAAGGAGGGATAGGGTGAGGAAGGGGGAAATAGTCATTTTTTTTTCCTGAGAATTGGGGAAGATTTTCCATGACATTTGATGTCACCTTCTTACACTCTTTCATGGTTTTACTTTTTCCTGTTATCCTCCTGGCAACTGTCAACTCTCACTATCCTGCAGGTGTCATTTAGCAGGCAGCTAGTGAAGGTAGCGGTTGTCTGGTCATCATTCTGGCTGCTTTTTTAGATCCAACCAGGTTCTGCTACCCTGGAGGAAACCTGAAGAGGTTCCTCTGGCCACTAGGCATCCTGTTCTGTCCTACAAGGTAAATAAAGTCAGGGCAAGATAGAAATATAGTAGGTAAGTAATCATTTCAAGACTAGGGCAGGATAAAATATCTACCCTTTTTTATTTTTACTCTTCATTTAAAAAGGGTGTTGGAGGACAAATTCTTTTTTTTATTTTAAAGAGAATAAGACAAAAGAGGACAGAACAAAACAGATCAGAACAGAACAACATAAGCAACACAGCACTTTACAACAAGACAACCAGATATTAACAGTAGATACCATAATGTCTCTTTCTTTGTAATAAGACAAATTATTGGTATTAATAGCTTCTTTCAGTGGAGTTTAACATTATCAAGGAGCCCATTAGTGGACTGAAATTTTTCCTTAGCTAATCTTAAATAGTTTTGGTCGTCATCTTGTTGTGTGCCTGGCTGTTGAATTTTTTACTTATGGATGAGACAAAGCAGTTGAAGATGTGTGACTCAAAAAGCAAGAGGAGCAGGACAGCTACTAGGGTGACCAGAGGGAGCAAAAACCAAGCAATGTTTAGTGAGACTCCTTTGATAAGCCACATGTAACCTTCATTAGAATAAAGTCTTTATCAAAATAGATTCATAGTTTAATTGTTGCAAATTTTTATAAAGTAACCAAGACAAAACACTTCCCAGGAAAATAGAAAAAGAACAAAAACTATGTGATTGTTTGATGAACCAAAGAAAAATATCTTATACTAGCCATGATTAGGAAAAATTGGAAGTGTCTTAAAATGATATCCTATAGACTTTCTTTGCCATTAATTTAGACTTTTAGAAAATCTAAAGGGTAGTATTTATTAGTTTTGTTTATAGTACTAAACTAATAGCCACTATACTTCTACAGTAAATATTTCTCTTGCGTTTGTTATTTTCCAAAAATGTAAACTTCCTGACTTTTACAATCAGTTTTGCAAAAAAGAATGCCAGATGCTGGTTTTTGCTATGTGATTTGTAGTTACTTTGGGTCCTACTAGAAAGAATAATAGAGAATATGATCATTTACCTTTTAACTTGGAGATTTTCTTCTTATTACACAAACCTGCCCACAAAAGTGCTAAACCATCTCTCTCTAGCTCTCTGAGTCACCCTAATCATGATTGCAAATAACTAGTGTCTAAAATGTAATCACTAGAAAGACAATAGAAGCCCTTGTGATGAACAAGCACACGTTACTCACTGATTCATTTGGTCTTTCTACTCTACTGGAAAACAGACTGGTGTTTCCAACACATTGAACATGCATAGCAAAGAGTTCATCCTTAGTGAACCTGCAAACTTCTACCCTTATCAGTTATCCACAAGGATATCTAGTGTGTTTGTTAAGGTTGTTAGTTTTGTATAATGGAGCATTTTCTGGTTAGTTTAAAGAGGAAAATTATTTAACATATGAGCTAGCTCACCAGACCTCTATGAAAGACAGAATAGTATGATTGTGGCAAGAGTACTCTAATATTTGTGGGCAGGTTGGGGGTTGTGGAAGCTGGAGCAATGGAACAGAAACAGGACTCTGAACACGACCTCTGTTTGCTTTGCACCTCTGACTTTATTGCGCCCAAAATGATCCTTTTGGACATTGTATGAACACCCTAGTCCATGTTTTAAGACCCTGTAGCTTAAAATACATATAGTTTCAGTGTATTCTGTCTCTAGCAGGACCAACCCAGAAAAAATTGAATAGACTTTTAAAAATTCTATTTAGCCAAAAAGTGTTAGGGTTTTGAGTTATCAAAATAAATTGTAGAAGCATCTGCTTCAAGTCAATTCTTTTCTTGTCTTATAGATACTTGTTCCACAGAGAAGTATGTGGCTAGAAAATCATACCAGTTATGACGGTATAAGAGGAGCACTACTTGGAGTCTACATAGGTAGGGACCCTGTAGCTATCAAAAAACAAGGTTAAGAGCCATCACTACCATTAGAAAATCAACTTCCATATTGTTTAATGACAGAAAGAGAATCTAGACTATTTACCTTCCCTTAATGTGCCCCATTTTCACCTCAACAGAAGATGACTTGCAGAAAATGTAACTCATCTTGCGAGAAGTCCCTCAAACCCACGAAGAAGGTTCAGTATTATTGTATGGCCCCAAAGACATACTTAATTGACTGCCAGACCTAGAGTGAACTGTGTTTTTCTGGTGCTGTTGTAAAAAGCAATTTATGTCAGTTGCACTTATTTTGCAATGAAGTGATTTAAACAAACATTATATAAACCTATGAAAAGTAAATATGTAGCAAATTGTTAAAACCTTTTTAATACTTTGTGCAAACTTAATGAAGGTGAGTTGCTTTTGCTTTTAAAAGGCTGTTATATTAGGTGTGGGTGGAAAACCCATTAAACTCTAAAAGAGAGCCTATTGTTAAATTGCCTCTCAAGTAATTTTAGGTTAGGTCTTGATTCAACTTTAAAGAAAGCAAAATTTGAAATCACTGATGGATTGTTCATTATGGGTATGAATAATGAAGGAAAGACAATAGATTACTTTGGTCAGCAGATCTGAATGCAAAGAAAAGATGGAGGACCTAAATCAACAGATCACCAGCACCACATTAATTATCTTGTTTGAAATTGGGGAGAAAAAAGTATGATTCTGATTCTTACAGTAGTGATAGCCATTTATCAAACTGAAATTCAAATTCTTACAGATGTATTGAAATAATTCCATAATACATTTCATTTTCCTATTCCTCCCTTAGTTACTTTTTATTCATCACTGAGACAAAATACCTGATGCCCAAAGTTGGGAAAGGAAAGGTTTATTTCTTACAGTTTTTAGAGGTTCCAGTCCATATTCAGTTGGCTCCAAGGCAGGGTGGCATGGCGGGGCCACAGTTCATGGTGGCTGCAAACAGCAAGGTGGAAACTGGCAAGAGAGAAAGACACACCTTCTTCCTGCCATTACAACACATCCTGGCTCCACCCCCTAGGAGGGTGTAGCACTGACACCATCAATCCAAGCACTAGACAATGAACCAGTCACAAATGTACAATGCAAATACATGAGGCCTGGGGGCCACCGTCATAAACCATGACACTCCCTAAACTGACTTTTTATGTAACCAACATACTTATCTTGGCCTTGGGAAATAAGATGAATTAACCAGTGGATTCAGGCAATTGTAGTCATGGTCATAACTTGAATACTTGCATTATCTTTTTCAATTCAGATTAATTTCCTATGAGTTTGGTTATACCATATTTAGAAAAAAATAGATGAAATAACAGACATATCTTTGTCACATGTTCACATGTAAAATGAAATACAATACAGAAATTCCTACATATCATTACTTAATTTACCTGCTGTAAAGCGAGAGATTAACAATTTTTAAAAAATACTTGCCATATATTTGCATTATTATTACTGTTCTTTACAAAAAGGAAACTGAAACAATGAAGTAGCTAATTATCTTTTCCCTTTTATCATATTATGTACTATTAAGATCATGGGGCCAGGAATTTAGCTCAGTGGTGTAAGTGCCTGCCTGGCAAACTAAAGATCTTGAGTTCGATCCCATGTACAAAAAAAAAAAAAAATCTATGCTATGCAACTTGTTTGCTTTTATTTCTGAATTATTTCACTCAACTATGTTTCAAAATTACTAAATATTTTGAATGCATTCTGCTGTGAAAATGAGACTTTTATAAAATAGCTTTTTTCTATTTTTTTTTTGTTACACAGTTTGCTCTGCCTAAAGCATCATTTCCAAGTCCTACCATTTATCTAGGCTCACTTTTCTCATAAGTGTTTCTTCCTAATTATCTTAGTCACTTTTTTATTGCTGGGACCAATTAAAGGATGGGGACATTTATCCTGGTCACAGTAACAGCCCCTAATGGGATGGCTCCAAGGCACAAATTGTCTGCTGGAAAAGGCCTTGGCAGAGGACAGTTGCTCATGTCATGGAGGCCAGGAAGCAGAGAGAGAGGGAAGGAGTAGTGAAGGGAGATTTAACCTTCCAAGTCATGGCACAGTAGCCAACATCCAGTGATGGCCTACATCCTAGTAGAAACACAGTAGTGAATTCATCTATGGGTTAATCTACCAACATGAATATTGGATCCAATCACCTTCCCCCAGGATCGAATCACCTTCCAAAACTCACACCTTTGAATATCAGATACAGAAGATAAGACTGTAGTTAGTGATCATGAAAAGAAAGATTTCTTAAATATAACAAGGGACCATGAGAAATCAATACAGCAGATGCTATATCATGCAAACAATACATATTCTTCTCAGTTGAACTTGGGATATCCTCTAAAATAGACCACATACTAGTCCATAGAACATGCCTAAGTAAATGCAAAGGAAATGAAATTATCCCATGTATGTTATCTGGCCATAGTGCAGTGAAATTAGAAATTAATGGCAAAAGAAACCTCAAAAACTCCATAAACACATGGAAATTAAATAACCCTTCTTGAATAGCCAATGGGCCACAGATGAAATTAAAGAAGAAACTAAACAATATGTACAATTAAACAAAAATGAAAACACAACATACTGGAACCTGTGGGGTGCAATGAAAGTAGTCCTCAGAGGGAAATTTATGGCAGTAAATAGTCACATCAGGAAAACAAAATGAGCACAAATAAAATAAACTAATGTTGCACCTCACACTTCTAGAAAAAGAAGAGTGAGTCAAGCTCAAAGTCTATGTAAGAAGGAAATTGTAAAAATCAGAGCAGAAAGTAATACAACTCTCATAGGATGGGACACACTGAAGAAATGGACAGAGTCCTAGATACATATGAATTACCAAAGATGAATCAAGATATAAAACTTCTGAATAAACAAATAGTAGTCAATGAAATAAAAAACATGATTAAAAACTTACCAACAAAGACAAATTCAGGGCCTGATGGATTCTCTACAGAATTCTATAAGAAATTTAGAGAATAATAATGCTAACACTCCTCACCTTTTTAATAAAATTGAAAGAAAAGCAATACTCCCTAACTCATTCCTGGAAGCAAGTTTTACTCTCATATGAAAACCAGAGAAAGACCCAACCAAAAAGGAGAACTAGAGCCCAGTCTCCCTAATGAACATACGTGCAAAAATCCTTAATAAAATACTAGCAAATGGAATGCAGCAAATCATTAAGATTATACAGCTGACCAATTGAGATTCATCCCAAGAATGGAGGAATGGTTCAACATATGCAAATCAATAAACATAATACACCATATCAACACAGCCAAAGACAAAAATCACATGACTATCTCAATAGATACAGAAAAAGCTTTGATAAAACCAACACTCATTCATGATTAAAAACACTATAGAAAATCAGAATAGATGGGCTTTGCCTCAATTTGATAAAAGCCATCCTTGAGAAACATCATCCTAAATGGACAAAAACTGAAGGTTTTCATTTTAAAACCAGGAACAAGACAAGGATGTCCACTATCACCACTCCTATTCAATATAATTCTGGAAACACTAGCCAGAGAAATTAAACAAAAAGGAAATAACATGAATAAGATAGGAAAGAAAGAAGTAAAATTATCATTATTTGCAGATGATATGAAATCTAGATAGAAGACCACAAAAACTTCAAATATATAAAAAGATTTCTATATTTAATAACCAAATTCAATAGCATAACTGTGTACAAAAGTTAAACTAAACTGGTACAAAAATTAAACTAAAAAATCAATAGCATTCTTATACACAAAAAACAAACTCATTGAGAGAAAACTTAGGAAAACCATATCTTTCACAATAGCATCAAAAAAAAGAGAAGTACTGAGAATCTAACAAAGGAAGTAAAAATCTATATATTCAAGGTACTTAATTCAAGTAGATTTTGCATGGCTTGAGAATTCAGAAATTAATAAAATGACAATTCAGTTTTAATTTCTAAAGCCATGAAAGGTTGCTTTAAAACTGAACAATTCTGAATTCTTATTTATGACAACTAGTGTCCATGGTTCTTTCCATATTATAAAAGAATTAGTTTCTTCATTAAAGCAATAAAAATTTATTAAATTGTGTAAATATCAAAAAAGATCTATATATTGAAAATTAAAAGGAGATTGAAGAAGATATCAGAAAATGTATAGAAATTTCTTTCTCATGGATAGGAAGAACCAATATAGTGAAAATGGCCATACTCCAAAATTGTTATACAGGTTCAATGCAATTCCAATCAAAATACCATTAGCATACCTCACAGAACTGGAGAAAACATTCCTATAATTCATCTGGAGCCAGAAGAGTTCTAGAATAGCAAAGGTGATCCTGACAACAAAGGCAAGGCAAGAGGCATCACAATCCCTGATGTGAAATTGTATTGCAAAGCTTCTGTAACAAAATTATCTTGGTACTAGCAAAAAACAGAACTGAGAGTCAGTGGAATAGAATAGAAGATACAGATACAACTACAAAGACACTCAGACACGTTCTTTGTAGGGATCAAACACGTCCACTGGAAGACAGATAGCTTCTTTAATAAATGGTGCTGGAAAAACTTGCTTTCCACGTGCTAAAGATTTAAACTAGACCCATGTCTATCACCATGCACTAAACTAAAGTCAAATTGGATCAAGGATCTAAATATTAAAACAGAAACACTAAATCTGCTGGAAGACATAGTAGGTAGAAATCTGAAACACATAGGGATAGGCAAGAATTCATGAACAAAAGCCAAACTTCATGGGAAATAATTCAAAGAATCAGCAACTGGGATCTCATTCTATTGAAAAGTTTCTGCACATCACAAGAAATAACCAACAAAGTGGAAAAAAATTCCAGAGACTGGGAAAAGATTGCCAACAGTCCCTTTGACAAAAGACTTCTATATAGAACATATAAAGAATTGAAAAATATCAGGTCCCCCAAGTTCAAAGATCCAATCCAAAAGGGGCATCTGAGATGAATATACACTTCTGAGATGAAGAAATACAAATGGCAAATAAATACATGAAAAAATATTCAGTATCATTAGTCACTAGAGAAATGCAAATTAAAATGCTGAGATTCTATTTCACTCCAGAAAGAATGGCTAAGATAAGAAATCAACCAATAACAAATGCTAGAGGGGTTGTGGGGAAAAAAAATAACCCTTCTGCATTGCTGGTGGCTTGTAGACTGGTGCAATTACTGTGGAAATCAGGTTGGAGATTTCTCAAAAAGCTGGTATTAGAGGTCCCATTTGACCCAGCTACCCACTTCTGGACATACCTCTAGCATACCTCACAGAGCTAGAAAAAAATTCCTAAAATTCATCTGGAACCAGAAGAGATCTAGATTAGCAAAGCAGTCCTGGGCAACAAAGGCAAGGCAGGAGGCACCACAATCTTTGACTTAAAGTTATACTACAATGCCACTGTAATAAAATTGGTATGGTACTGGCAAAACAAAACAAAACAAAACACAACACAACAAAAAATCAGATATGAGGATCATGGAACAGACTAGAAGGTGTCTTTATCAACACAATGAAAAGACAATTTACAGAGTGGGAAAATATGTTAGGCAATTTTCCCTCATACAAAGAACTTCTATTAGAACATATAAAAAATTGAAAAAATCGGATTCCCCAAATTCAAAAACCCAATCCAAAAATGGGCATCTAAAATGAATATACACTTCTCATATGAAAAAATACAAATGGTAAATAAACATGAAAAAAATGTTCAGTATTACTGGTCATTTGAGCAATGTAAATTAAAATAATACTGGGATACCATCTCACCCCACAAAGAATGGCTATCATCAAGAAATCAACCAATAACTAATGTTGGAGGGACTGTGGGGGAGTCTTCCTCCATTGTTGATGGTAGTGTAGACTGGTACAACCACAGTTTACATCACTGTGGATATTCTTCAGAAAGCTAGGATTAGATATCCTATTCTATCTAGCTGTTACTCTTCTGGATATCTTCCCAGAAGAATTAAAAGCATCATATCACAGCGATATATGTACACCCATGTTTATAGTAGCACAATTTGTAATAGCTAAATACTGGAAAAAACTCAAATGCCCATCAACCAAGGAATGGATAAAAAGATGTGGTATTTTTATACAATGCAGTACTACACAGCCTTAAAGAAGACTAAACTTGAGTGTTTTATAGGTAAATGGATGCAACTTGAGACCATACTCTAAGTAAAATAAATCAAACTCACTGCTGTAAACATTATATTGTCTCCCTGGTGTAAGAGACTGAAAGAGTAAATAAGGTCTAAAATGTACAACAGAAATTGTGAAATGGGAGGAAATTGTTCAAAAGGGAAAACAAGCTAGAATGGGTTAAAGGGGAAAGAACAGAGGGGAAAAGAGAAAAAATGAGAGTCAGTTATACCATTAGTATCTCTTAATTCATTAAAAAGGAAAGCTTGTGCTAATATCAACTAGAGAAATTTTTATGCTCATATCTTGTACCCTGTGCAACTACTTTAAATTTAGCAACATGTAATGTATTGTTATTATCCTATGAAATTTTGTTTTACCTCTTCTTCATAAGGTAAGAAAAAACAGAAACCAAGCTTTTGTAAATAAGAAGGGGAAGTGGGGTTGAAGGCAGGATAAGGGAATGGAAAAAAAAAGAATTAAGTTATATCACATTCAGTTACAAATTTCCTATGATGAATGTGGTAATTATATATACCTAAATATACCAGTAAAAATCATTTCTTGGAAAAAAAAGTAGATTGAATAAGTTATCTACTTAATAGATTTTAAATTCATCAATAGTCTATGTATAATGTTATATGTAGTAAACACTGATAAATGGAGACTGAATATCAGGCTATAATACTGATAGAAATAGTATTGGAAACACTTTATTTTTAAAATTTTCTTAATTTTTAAATTTTAAAGATAGTAAAATAGCTGGGATTTAGCTCAGTGGCTCAAGCACTTGCCTGCTAAGCACAGGGTCATAAATTCGATCCCTGGTACAGAAAGAAAGAAAGAAAGAAAGAAAGAAAGAAAGAAAGAAAGAAAGAAAGAAAGAAAGAAAGAAAGAAAGAAAGAAAGAAAGAAAGAAAGAGAGAAAGAGAGAGAGAAAGAAAGAAAGAAGAAAGAAGAAAGAAAGAAAGATAGAAAGAAAACAAAACAAGACAGAACAAAGCCAATCAAGACAATGCAGTGAAATTGGCACATAACTTCAGATCAGGATATCAGGATAACAATAATAGGTACTATACTATATCTTGTTATCTTCACAATAATTGTCCATTCAATCAGGTATAGAAAAATCAAACCAAACACAGAGCACTATAAAACCAATCAAAACAGAGTATTAAATAGAGCAAAACAATCCGAACAAAGCAAAAGTGAAAACAATATTGGCCTTCAGAAACAAGATAAAAGGAAATCCCCAAAATTTGCTATATTGCACACTGTCATCTTCCCAAGAGATGCTCAGACCTCTGGCCCCAGGCCTGCATAATCAACCAACAAAACTATACAAGCATTTAGTTGCTTTATGTACCTTAGTTGCCCTAGGCTCAAGGGAGATGCTGACTTGTTCTCTCCCTGGGCTGCGCTTCCACTTACCAGGAAGGAGGGCTCATTGCTTTCTGGGTTGGTCCCCCAAGTTCCAGCGCTGGAAAATCTTTAATTACCATATTTACTTATCTAAAATAGATATTGGACATTTTCACTTCAGAGAATATAAATACTTCATCTGCTTTTTTGCTTCAGAAATACATAGTTCAGAAAATGGATGCTGAGCTGTTTCTTTGAACCTTAATCCATTCAACCTCTTTTTTCTTGGTGTTGAAACAAGAAACAAGAAACCTAAGTAAATAATTTCTGGTATTAAAATCTGGGATTAGCCTAAATATAAATGAATTGCTTTTTCATCAAGTTTGTATTGCTAAAACATATGTGTGTACGTGTTTTTTGTTTTTGACATTTTTAAATTACTGCAATTGTCAATGCCTCATTGCCCCAGTAACAAATTCATTTCAAAATTTGAAGTTCGTATGCATTGTTCAAGATTTTTATTCTGTTAAAATATTTTTGGCAGGAACAAAGAAAACTCTTATGATCTCCAACATAAATAAAATGAGTAGGCTATTGGGAAAAGTGACAGTCTATATTTTAGTACATTATGGGAATCAAGCATAAATTACATCTTATAGCATTTAGAATCTGTCACCAGTGATTGGCCAATTATCTAAAGTCTTACTTCCTGGGATATGAAAACCAAATTGCCTCTAGTTTTATACTTGAGTTATTATTAAAATTTGTGATAGTGAACCCAGATGATTCAGACAATACATATGGTCTTTCTGTTCTACATAGTCAAAATGTTCTCTTATTAGGATTCATATAGCTTAGTTCTTAATAGTATTCTCTCATAAATGTATGTTTCTGTTTTCCTCACAAACATACTTGACATTTAATTAAAAACTTGTGACTGATGCATCAAAAATACAGAAATTGTGAGGAAAGTAAAAGTTACAGAGTGAGACAATGACATTCAGTTCTCTGCTCCATGGTGGACTTCTGTCCTCTGACATCAGTTAGAGATCTGATCAGGCTCAGAACCCAGGAACTGGCCTCCGAAGTTTCAGTTTCCTTGTATGAAAATGT
This sequence comes from Dolichotis patagonum, assembly GCA_004027295.1. NCBI lineage: Eukaryota > Metazoa > Chordata > Mammalia > Rodentia > Caviidae > Dolichotis > Dolichotis patagonum. The sequence goes on along the minus strand of PVJX010028969.1, from coordinate 4,069 downwards.
AAGTTGTAACACTTACCTAATGAAGCAATGGTTAGTAATAATGATTTGCTGTACAGGTTATCATCAAAATACTGAAATGATCATGCTTTGTGTTACTTTGTACTGTAGCATGATATTACTTGGCAGAGGTCATTTTAAGTATCATGAAATAACATGGCTTTTCTTCCAAGTGGAGTATCTGGCTGACTATGAAATTAGGCATGCCATGATGAGCCTCTCTGTCATGGCTTAAGAGGTTTCTATTTTAGGAACAAAACTGTTGGCATGCTCAACAAATTTGGTGTTTTATAGGAGTTTCTCCCTTTTGAGATGTCTATGTGGTGTAATGAAAAACATGAGTGGGTTAAAGAAGGACAGAGCAATAAAAGGTGAATTCAGCCAGAAAATAGACATTTTTGTTGTATATTATGCTTTTTTTCACCCCTTCTATAAATGCTGTGTCATGAGAAAGATTTGAATCAGGTTAATGTGAGTTGTGTGTGAAGGTACATTGTGTGTGTATACATGCATATATTTATACATCTCATAAAGGATAAAAAGACATTTCTTTGCTCCTTTTTTTACACTTCTTTCTTTTCTTATTTTTTGAAAAACCTGTTCCATAACAAATATACCCATTTATGCATGGTAAACATAAAATTTGGCCTAAGTTTAAAATAATGACAATCATAACAACATATTTGGGGCATTTTAAACTCTAGAGGGCTGTTATCTCCAATTGGAACTATTCTGATCATTTGCTGCCTAGATGAAACTCCACTGTGCTATCTTGGACTTAAGCTTCAAGGGATTGTGCAAAATATTGCTTTGAACTCTCAGAAGAAAACATCCTGGGCATAACAACTATACACATTTACAGGCAAGAAATTGTTAATTCAAGTATAAAATCATTTCATTTGAATAAGAGGCAATTTTTGAGCTTGCCCTTTGTTCTAAAGTAGGAAGCATGGATGTACACATTACAGAACTATAAACCATATTTAATTTAAACACAACCAGCTTTATTAATCCCTTCCAGTTCTCAAAACATTTTTGTACTGTAAAAGCATTAGTGCGTGAAACTCAGATACAGTCAATGATTTCACACATTTATCTGAGGTTTTGGCTTAGGAATGCACAAAATAGATGCGCCTGAGGCCATAATATTCAGAAGCATACTGTGAATATTTTGATAGCTATTATGCTGTGAACGAATCTGAGAACTCTTTTCTCCCTTTGAAGCAAGGCAATTCAAATGCTATATTTACCAGCAAATATAATTTTAGACATCATTAAAATTAATGAAGTCATATTTTCAAACAATGGAAATATTTGCTTTACTATTTTTAGATGTATGGAAATATTTTTATGTTATAATATGTTCAACATTCTCAACCTCTTAACTTTTAGGCCAATAATTTTGGAAAATTATACCAGCTATCTGCTTGTCATTTCCCATTCGTAACCCATCCTCTCACTATTTTCTGAAACACCCTAACAACCAATAAAAATTCTAGCTTTTGGGGGGCGCCTTGTGTGAAAGTAATGCTGTACATATTTTTACCAGGTTGATGGAATAATTTTATATATTCTTGATTGAAACCATTTGAGGTTATTACCATCAGTAAAACCTTAGAAAAACTGAGTTGCATAGGAGATAGTTTTGCTTTTATATGAATTAAGCTGACAATTTATTCACATTTTTAATTTTAATAGTCAAAGTGAAAAATAAATTATCAAGAAGAGAAAACCTGAGTTTTTTGTATTTCTTCAGTTCCCACGGTTAATTCGTAATATGTTCCTGATGCTAAACTTGAGGTCAGTAGTCTGAATCATTTACAATTAAGTATTTAGAATGTTAGTTGCTAATTTTGCTTCCCCTATAGTCAAACCTCTATTATTGATGGAACATTTTAAAGAATTAATATTGGATCTAAATGATGTTATTCTTTTAATCTTTCTTGGAGATTCACTAGAGATGAAAAATGAAACCATCCTCCTTCTTCTTTGGCAACAAAGAGGCAAAATATTGTAACTAATATTTCTGTATTCAAGAGAGAGAACACTGACACAACCAGCTGGCCTACTCCTTAGCCCTACAAAAAAAGAATTAGCTTACCCAGAGAACTGTTTCTTAGGACAATGGTGCTATCTATGCTTCCTTTCCTTTCTTAGAGGTACTCAAGTGTTTTAGGCACAGTCAGGCCTGACTGTCTTGTTGAAAAATTTACACATTGATTTCTACTATTTGCTTTTATCCAGTATGTTTAGAATGCCACTAGGTAGTATTGTTCAGGCAACTATGGGTGAAGGAAGTCTAGCGATGTTGCTCGGCAAGTGTAGTTTTTTTTTTTTTTTTAAGTAAAATACTGCTTTTGTTTAATATTTAATCAAAAGGATATTCTTTCCACCAGCACCATTTTAGCACCCAGAGAACACACATTTCACGGATTGAAAACTGAAAGCTGCATTATTATGGGAGCATTTTATGCTTATAAGACAAATCTACAGACTAATTAATGTTATGCGATTATTTCTTTTCTTGTTCATTAATTTGTTACTAAGCTCCCTCCATAGATCATAAATCCTTTGAAGTTCTTTGGTTCACTACTGTATCTCCTGAGCTAAGAACAATGCCTGGTGTAGACTAACTATTTTGTACATGTTTATTGGAATAATGAATCAATAATGAGAGTCTTGTAGCAATAAGTGAATATTTTGACATGAGGGAACAGAGTGGTGTAGAGTATTCAAAAAGAGACAGGGAGAATTTCAAGCTCACCATGAAGCAATAAGACAAAAATATAGAAAGCATTTTTTAAATTTGACACCATAACTCCTATCATATACTTTCTGATACACAGCATAGAAGTAAGTATACTAAAGTGTATACACAACAACTAAAACCAAAATCCCCAGGAAGAGTCAGCATGGTTAAATGAGATTTCAGTCTCCTACATACAAGCACACACAATGACTCATAACCCTTACCTCTTATATATTACCGACCCCAGGAAAATTTTACTGAAAAATCTGTTATTGTTAATCACAGATGGAAGTATAGCTACAAATTGAAAAAGGGCTATTTTTAGTTTTTTCTTACTATTAAAATTGGAGACAGCTTACGTGTAAAATTGCAGAAAGAACTGATGACAAAATACGGAGAAAAGATTCTGGAAGCAGTGGATCCCTACCAGTAGATTGATCTTAAGTAAAAAACTGGAAAACCTTTTCAATGAACAAGAGACAAGGGTATAATAAAGAATAGATATGTAGGGGCTGGGGATTTAGCTCAGTGGCATAAGCACCTGCCTTGCAAGCACGCAGTCGTGAGTTTGATCCCCGGTATCAATACAAATAAATAAAAAAGAATAGAGACGTAAACTTTCATTACTAAAAGTGGAAAAAATGGACTTTGGAAGAAAGAGAAGCATTTATAAAACTTAGAGTGGAAATGAGATAAAGGATGAACAGGAAATGTGAAATGCACAAGGCACCTATGCAGCAGTTGCTGAACAGCATCAGATTTCCATTAAACTTATGAATCAGGATTTTATGCTGGAGCCAACACTGTACACTGCATTTTCACAAGTCTTTACACCAATGGGAAAAGCATGAAGAAAAGGAACCAAAAGTGATCCAGTATTATATTTGGAATGATATTTTACTCATAAAATACAGAGTGGCTAGCCTCTAAGAAATTTTAATGAGTCCTAAATTTTTCAAAATTCAATTTAGGAATTTAGTCAAAGTCTTTGATGAAAGCTAACATAAGGTGATGCAAAATTAACCAGTGCTTATCCCACTGATAATAAATTTATGATATTTTTCTATGTGCTCAATTATTTTTTGGCTCTCAGGAAGGAATATTTCTACAGATAGAAATATTAGCTCTACCATTGAGCCATAACTCCCAATCCTTTTTTTTTTTTTTTTTTTTTTTTAGTACCGGGGATTGAACTCATGACCTCACGCTTGCCAGGCAGGCGCTTAAGCCACTGAGCTAAATCCCCGGCCCTAGTCTTTCAAAGTTTTAAATCATCAGTTGGAATGGTGTTATCCTGTTTTGTTTGACTATATCATACGTGAT
>PVJX010028968.1:0-23371 GCA_004027295.1 Dolichotis patagonum | reverse complement strand
CAGAAAAAGCTTTTGATAAAGTCCAACACTCATTCATGATAAGAACCTTACAGTGAATTGGAATAGAAGGTCTTTATCTCAATATGGTAAAGGCCATCTATGACAAACCAACAGCCAGCATCATATTGAATGGTCAAAAACTGAAAGCCTTTACCTTAAAATCAGGCACAAGACAAGGATGTCCATTATCACCACTGCTGTTCAAGATAGTACTGGAAATACTAGCCAGAGCAATAAGACAGGACAGAGAAATAAAAGGAGTAAAGATAGGAAAAGAGGAAGTTAAATTATCATTATTTGCAGATGACATGATACTTTACATAGAAGACCCCCAAAACTCTACTGAAAGACTCCTAGATATAATTTACAAATTCAGCAAGGTAGCCGCATACAAAGTCAATACACACAAATCAATAGCATTTCTATACACTAACAACAAAAGTACTGGGAGAGCAATAAGAGAAACTACACCCTTTACACTAGTATCCAAAAAATTGAAATAGTTAGGAATTAATCTCACAAAAGAAGTAAAAGAGCTATACAGGAAAAATTATAATACCCTAAAAAAGGAAATCGAAGAGGACCTCAGAAAATGGAAAGACATACCCTGTTCATGGATAGGAAGAACAAACATTGTAAAAATAGCCATTCTCCCAAAATTACTATACAGATTCAATGCCATCCCAATCAAAATACCACTAACATACCTCATAGATCTAGAGAAATCACTTCTAAAATTCATCTGGAACCAGAAGAGATCTAGAATAGCAAAGGCAATTCTAAGCAACAAAGGCAAGGCAGGAGGCATCACAATCTCTGACTTGAAATTATACTACAAAGCTACAGTGATAAAGTCAGTATGGTACTGCAATAGAAACAGACCGGAGGATCAGTGGAATAGATTGGCAGATACAACCACAACCACAAACTCACTCAACCACCTTATCTTTGATAAAGGATCCAAACATGCTCGCTGGAAGAATTACAGTCTGCTTAACAAATGGTGCTGGAAAAATTGGCTGTCCATATGCAGAAGACTAAAACTAGACCCATGTCTATCACCATACACTAAACTAAAATCTAAATGGATCAAAGATCTAAATATTAAAACAGAAACACTAAAACTGCTGGAAGACAAAGTACATAAAAACCTCAAACATATAGGGGTAGGAAGAGAATTCATGAACAAGAACCAAAGTACATGAGAAATACTTCCCAGAATCAATAACTGGGACCACATCTTATTAAAGAGTTTCTGCATGTCAAAAGAGGTTTCCAGCAGAGTGAAAAGAAAACCCACAAATTGGGAAAAAATCTTCATGGACAGCTCCTCAGACAAAGGACTTCTGTCTAGAACTTATAAAGAATTAAAAAAAATCAGACGCTCGAAATTCAAAGACCCAATCCAAAAATGGGCATCTGAAATGAATACACAGTTCTCAGTTGAAGAAATATGAATGGCAAATAAATGCATGAAAAAATGTTCATCATCATTAGTCATGAGAGAAATGCACACTGAGATTGCATCTCACTACAGAAAGAATGGCCAAGATAGAAAACATTACGAACAACAAGTGTTGGAGAGGCTGTGGGGAAAAAGGAACTCTTCTACACTTTTGGTGGGAGTGTAGACTGGTGCAGCCACTGTGGATTTCAGTCTGGAGACTCCTAAAAAAGCTAGGTTTGGAAGTCCCATTTGACCCAGGTATTCCACTTCTAGGCATATTCCCAGAAGAACTGAAAATATCATACCACAATGATATATGTGCACCCATGTTTACGGCAGCACAATTTGTAATAGCCAGATCTTCGAAACAACCTAAGTGCCCATCAACTGAGGAATGGATAAAAACGTTGTGGCATTTTTATACAATGGAGTACTACTCAGCTATAAAGAATGATCACATTGAGATATTTATAAATTAATGTAGACGACTTGAGACCATTCTTTTAACAAAATATACCAAACTCACAAGGGTAAATACCATATAGTCTCCCTACGATGAGAGTTGATAAGAGTATATAAGACTTTATGGTAAGCATGAGTCCCCATCTCATAGCTTTGAAGTCTTTCAATGTTTTCAAACATTAGTTAGAATGGCTTTATTCTGTTTTGTTTGACTATATCATGCAAGATGATATGAACAGCTGTTTTGAAGAAAACAAAAAATTATGACTGCAATTGCTGATTTAATATGATCCTTCTTAGAAGTCCTACCACGCTTCGTTTGTTCTACTACCATTGGTTCTATCACATTGTGTCTTATTGGAATTTGAATATATGTGATAGTTTAAACAAAATTTTTTTTATCGAAAATGAGATATTATAGTATCCATTGATCATTTTCTGTTATTTGATTCAGAAAGCCCTGTAATTCTTTCACTCTATGCATGGCTTTATACTATTGTGTTATGTTTGATATTATTGTATTTGAAACTATGCTCAACTATAGTAGAGTAAGTGTTATGATGTTAGCTACTGTTGATGTCCAGGTGTCTTAATGTAAAGTACTGTGTTGCCTATGTTGTCCTGTTCTGATCTGCTCTGTTCTGCCCTCTTTTGTTTTATTCTCTTTCAAATAAAAATTTAAAAAAAAGGATGATAATGGTCTTTCTAATTAGGACAAGTACATAGGCGAAAGAGATATATTTTTCACTGACCATTGTTGTTCTCTATAGAAGGAAAATATTGCTTACTGCTTAGACTTGCCCCACAATTTACATTTTAGATTGTAATCTTATATTCTTAAAATACAGTCTTTAAAAAGGATGCTAAGAAAGCAGAGTCATACACTTTTTTGATACTGTAATTTCAAGGACTGAAATTCATAGACACAACTTCTTTTCAGTTACTCCAACCCACACCCAGTTTCCCCACAGAGGAAGGTCATGGCAGTAATCCAATGTCAAATTCTCTTAGTTTAGTGCTTTAATACAATCACTTTTTCCCAAAATTTCATTCTAGTCTTTCTATTTGATCAAACTAGATGTTTGGTAACTATATACATAGTTAACTCTAGAAAGTATCTTCTTGAATATTTATTCCTTTAGTAATTCACACTGATGTGAGGAACATATGTTAGTTGTTCATCTCTTTTGAAGATTTACTCCTAATTAATTCCACAGTTCTGCAGTGATGTGTGAGGTCAAGTTACACTAGGCTAAAGTATAATATATTAATAAACAATTGTGAAACAAATTTATACAATAGTGCAGAAGACTCAGGGGAGACAAGAACAATTCATAGATACGTCCACTGAAGAAGAAATATCGAAGTGAGAGAGCACAGGATTTGTAAATGTTCCATGCTGTTTGTTATAGCTGTCTTAAATGTCAAGTATTTGCACTAAATATAAACATAGTACCCTAAAAGACATCGCTGAAGATTATTAGTGTAAAGACGTTTTTTTTGGTGCTGAGGATTAAATATCACTAGAATTTAATGTTTCTGCTTTCCTAAATGTCAGAATAATTAATAGACCATAGAAAACAGTAATATTTTTTTCAGGTTTAAAATTTTCATCAGTGTCTTTTTTACCAATGTTTCTCTGTATTCATACAATCTCAGAAAAAATTAATAAAATCCAACTCTCTTTTCATAGTCATGGTGACTTCTAGAATCTCCTTCTCTGAGACATAGAGTGCTTTAGCACTGCTGCATTCCACAGGTTGAGGAAGGTTTACCAACAGCTTCCTAAAATAAAATAAAAACCTAGAATTAGCTTCCTAAAGTGATGTATCACTTTGAATAATACAACCGAAACTATATATCATTATAATTTTGAATCCCACGCTCAAGACAACACACCAATATTTAGACAACATAAATACTAGATCAAAAATATACTTCAAAAACACAAGCCAGTTTTGGGCCTTAAAATTGCAAGCAGATAGCCAAGCATGGTGGCACCTGACAGCAAACACAGCACTCAGGAGGCTAAAGCAGGAAGATCACTGAGAGTTTGAAGCAGCCTGTACTACATAGAGAGTTCAAGGTCAGCCTGACCTGCATAGAGAAACCCTGACTCAAAAAGACAATAAAGTTCAAGCCGTTGTTTTTACTCTTTCTCTTTTAAACTCAACTATGGTTATAGGCACCAAAATAGAACCATGCAACTTTGGAGGACAGATATGTTGCCAGTCGTATTTATGTGTGGATGGAATGTGGCTGACTAGGAAAAATTTGAATGCTGGAATGGTTCTTCTAATAGAGCTTTAGGCTGAGTCCTTACTGCTTTGTCGTTTTTGAAAATCAGGCCTGGAATGATTTCAGTATCAGTTCAGTGAAAATGTTTCTCTCTTTTTGCTTCTGATTATTTCCTATTATACACTGACAAAAATTGCCTGTGATAAATTGATGGATTTATATTGAAGTTTATGACAGTTGCTGGATAGCTGTATGCTTTAGATGCATTTCTGGAATAAAATATCCATAATTCTGTCCTAGTAGTATGAATCTAAATTATGTATGGTGTCAGCACATGCTAGAATCTAAATAAAATTAAATGCTTGACTCTCTTGTTACCTCAAATTCTCAGTAGATAAGGCCTGAATGTTTCTACAAAATGGAAAGAAAAATTCTTTTGGCCCAAATCAGTAAATGTATCTGATATTTTTAGGTGTACTTCTTGGGTACTTGAATTAACCATTAGCATTTGAAAAGCAAACTCTTGGAAATCAATTCCTTCTACTCATTTGAAAAGACAAAGTTCAGAGCACTGGACTTATTAAAGTATTTATTATACATTTCTAAAACCTAATGGAGAAATTTTCTTTGAATTTCATTCCATTACAGATGGGGCATGAGAAACAGACCTCTACCTGAAACAGTTAAATGGCAAAGTATTTTAATGTAGTTTATGATAATTGGCATCTCAAAAAAGCCAGCACAAAAACAATTAGAGTCCATCCATTAAAGCTATTTACAGCCTTATGCTGTATTAGAGTTGGATTTCTCTCATTCTTTATTCTATAAATGATAATATATTCACTTTAAAAGGAAAGCTAACTTTAATGTGGTAGCTTTGCACTGAAGGACAAGAGAAAAAGTTGTTCCAATGATAATGTGCACTTCTCTGTCCACAGAGAAATAAACTGAAAAGAGAGAGTTAGTGGTTATTAAAATAATCCATCTATCTTTGCACTTCTGTCTAGTCCTGCCTGAGAAATATGACTTCACATATTAACAATGTGAAATACAGAATCATAGAATTTATTTAGAGTCTTAGGAAAAGGGAGCATTTTTATCTAGTCTTGTTTCCTGTCTGATATCTGTACAATGATTTATATTTAAGCAAAATGAAAATTCTATAAATAATTATCCACGTAAAATTCATTGAAGGATAGGGATGTATCTTATTTTGATGTTTCCCTAGGGTTTAGCAATTCATACATATTTGTTGAGTGCATAAGTAAATGAATAAAAAGCAAATACTGAGTCATTACAAAGTGATATTGGAATAATTACCATAGATGAATATTATAAAATAGAAATAAATAATCAAACACAATCTGTATGACTTTACATTGATAAAGTAACTGTTTCTAAAGCAGTTCCAATTTAGGCACAAACAAAATATTTATCCAGTATTAATTTTCACTAGAAACTATTTAATGCAAAAAGTAATTGTTATGGCCTGTATCTAGATATGTCTCACCAAAGCCTCATGCAGTCGTAGGTGGTGAGTTTCGAAGGTGGCCAGTTTAGGGCATGTGAATGCGGATCAAAGATGTGATACTGGGATTAAGGAAGTGGATAATGGAAGCCCCACCTTGCGCATGGGTGGCATTAATCAATAGGTTTGTAACCTGGGTGGAATATAAAGGACAAAAAAGGCAAGCTTGCTGCTGTCACTGCTTGCTGCTATCTGGCTACTCTGCCATGCTATGGACTGTTTCTCCTCTGTGATGCCCCACTGTTATGTCACCCTGCCTTGGAGCCAGCCGACTAGAGTGAAACCTCAACAAACTGTAAGAGAAAATCAAATTTTACTCCTTTAACTTTGGATATTTGGTATTTTGTCCCAGCAACAAGAAAAGAAACTAAGACAGTAATATATTAACAAATAATATTAAACCAAAAATGTACCCATATAACAAACTCAAGTTTAGAACCTTATATGCTTACATTTTTAATGAAGAGTTTATAAATTTATGTTGCTTGCAAGTTACTTAAATAAAGTACAAACTTGTTCTGTTCATAAACACATAACAGAATTTATATTTTATGCAATTAATGAAAATTATTTGGTATGTGTAACTAAAATTATTTGAGTTAAAAACAGACATGGCCTTTTTAAAGTTTCCTGTAGCAGACACAAGTATTTACAAAAAAAGTGCAGCAATAGCTACTGAGCTTCAATTCAGCTTTTAAAGAATTTATTTTTTAGGTATTAGGGTCTTTGAAATTGTGTTCTCAATCTGAATTAAAGGAGCATAGCAAATGTATGATTAATCTATAGCAGCATTCAACCAAAAATTAATTGATATTTGTCTTTAAAGTAAGAGTTATCATCACCTTGAATTAAGGTTTTCATTTATAATATTCTAGGAATTCACCTAGAAAAGTAATGAAACTTCATATTAAGATGAATGTAGATTCTGGGAAATTATTGTATCTTTTTCTGTTTTACCTACTCCATGTTGAAAATTTACATGTCAGCAACAATTGAGAATAAATTAAGAATTCAAACAAACTATTTTTGGGTTACATAATGCAAAATATCTGGAGTTTACAGATAATTCTAATGCAACTGACTGTTGCTTGAAATTGTCAATTCAGTTAAAATAAGTTCACTTGTACCTTATAGATACATGAACAAAATGTCCACTACTAAATCTTCATTGATGTAGATAAGAATTTTGTTACAATATGTCAAAGAAATGAAAGAAATTGTTACTATCAATGAATTAAAAACCAATGCATTTCTAATATGATTTCAGATGTGGACATTACTTTAAAGGATACTGAAATATTTAGGAAAAATGATAAACACTATATTTTGTCTACCATACTAATTTTCTTAAGAGGTAGCACCTCTTTGCATTAAGTATTTAATATATAAATATATAGTACATGTATTTTTTGTTTGTATATATAATTTATATAATTTAATATTTAAGTGTAGCATACAAATAAGCTAGTGTACACCACACTGCATATGGAAAAGTACCTCGATGTGAAACTTTCATTTAGTGGATTCTGACATATATCTAGAATGACAGCATAGCCAAAGCAGTTGTCTAAAGATTGATAGAGATAGTGAAAACTGTTAAGGTAATGGAAATTAACTCCAACATGTACAGACATAAGTGCAGTTTTAATACTTGTGCAAATGTCATAAAATTCTGATTTTTTGACCAATTTTTTGCAAAGGTTGTGTGCAAGAGTAAATACCTGTTAAAAAAATGAAGAGAGCAAAATACTTAAAGTTAATAGTAAGAATAGTGAATGAAATTTATATAATACAAGATTTTTTTGGCAAGAGTATATTTTTGAGCTGATAGAAATAATGAAAAAATATTTCATATATATTCATTTGTAGATCATTTTGGATTAAATGTTTCTGCTATAGAAATCAAAACTAAGCTATGTATGTACACTGCATTGCTTACACAGCTTTTTAAAGAGGTATCTGTTTCTTATTTTCTCAAAGCCCTAAGCTCAACAAAGAAAATTGTAAGTACTGATAAGGGAAGGAAGAGAATGTCCCATCAATTGCCTGCTTCCTGAGTCCATGAGTTACAGAGAAAGGAAAATGGCAATCAATCAGTGTGTGCTCACTGTTATACATCTACATGAAAAGTGAATTCAGTAGTGAGGTATTTAGGTATTTAATCTAAAACGCACCAGGTTCCATCGATTCCCTTTTTAAAGAGTTATTTTTTGAGAGACAGGACTAACTTATACATGCTTCAAAGGATCATTTCACATCATAATTTTACTCTGTGTTATTTGGGGCATATGATTTTAACCTATATAATAAAAAGACTATATCTGAGAATATAAAAATGTTTAAATGAATTATTCCATCATCTGTACTACTTCATATATATCTACACAAACTGAGGATCTAGTGATAGATTACCTGTTAGAATTTTTGTTTTAAGTAATTGACAAGTTTTTTGTTGAACTTTTATGTTTTATTGAACTTTTACGTGAACATAATGACATTTTTATCTACTAGGCCCACAACATCTAAAAATTTTAATGATAGTGCTTCTTTTATGCTTTCACTATACAAAAAAATCACATTTAAGACTTGCAACTTTAGGGGTTTTCATTGTAACTTTTTATTCGGACACATAAACTGTATCTGAATGTCAAGGATTATGGTTTGATGGCACCAATCCACTTCAAATGTATAAATTCAAAGTATAAAAAACTAGGTATTTGCAAATACATTTGTACTTGCATTATATAGATCAAACATTTAAATGAGTAACTCAAATTTCACTTTTGTTAGGACTTTAGAAAATAATACAAAACAAATATGTACACTTTTAAGAAGAGTATTTACCAAAGACCTATTGTGATGTACTATTTCAGTTCTAAATTTTGCTTACTTATTAGGTGTACGAAGATCAAGAACTGTTTCTTGGACATCAATTTGAATTTCAGAAGGGTTTGTATTGGGCAGTTGAATTTTAACCTGAGAGAAAATGAGAAGAAAAGATACTGTCATTTTCTGAGTTCAAGGCAAAATTAGTTTGGAATCTGTACAAATATATGAGGAAAGGAAAGTTAATATTTAATAAGCATAAACTACGTGTTAAGTAATGCTCTTTCCTTGTATCAGTCTTGAGAAGCAAGGATCATTATGCCCATGTTATAGGAGAAGAAGCAGAGCAGTTTAGTTAGTGCAATTATCCAAGGGCAACTATCTGTAATTCTGCAAAGGACTATCTGATTCCAAAGCTATATAAAACGATTATAGTTATGTATCTATTATCTTCATTGTCTAAAGTGCACTGTTAAGAGTTGGTGGGCACCTTGGACTACCTTTCTACCAATGAGTCATTTATATGAACATATTTATTTGTCACTTAAATGTGGGCTGGTGATACCATCTTGTAGTCTCTGGGTGGAAAGCACCATACATATTTCCTAGGGAAGTTCAGGAATCCAGAAAATGTTGCTAAGCTAACAAAAGAGAAATTACAACATGAACCCCACTTCCCCAAAAGACTAGTTACTGATTTTCAAGATTTCACTTACAAATAGCTCATCTCAGTTACTCCAAGCTCAGCAATTCCCCAGTTGTGTATGTACCCAAGAGCACTGAAAACAGGTATTCAAACCAATACGTGCACATAATGTCTGTGCTCACAGCATCACTAGCTACGATAGTCGAAAGATATAAACAATCTAACTATGCATCAACTGGTGAATGAACAAACAAAAGATGGTGTATCCGTACAATGGCATATCATTCAGCTATAAAAAGGCATAAAGTACTGTTGTATTAACCTTGAAAACATTACACTAAGTGAAAGAAATCAAGCAAGCACTAAAAGTCATATTTTTATAATTCTATTTACTGATATGAAATGTCCATGATAGAGAACTTCATAGAGATAGAAAGTGAACTGGAGGTTTTTAGGAGCTTCAAGGATAGGCAAAAGAGGGAATAACTGCGTAAAGGTGTGAGATTTCCTTTGGGGTTGGTGAAATTGCTTTGAACTTAGAAACTGGTGATGACTGCACAAAACTGTACATATACTGCCATAAATGTCACTGGTGAATGTATATTTTACCACAGCACAATGTCTCATCTCTGTCATTTACAGTCTTACATTGTCTTGATGAAACGTTGTATGTGTGTGTGTGTGTGTGTGTGTGCGTAAGAGAGAGAGACAGAGACAGACAGAGAACATGACACAGCTTTTGTAAACAAAGAAAATGCAGCATCAGGTTCAGGTAAATATGAAGTGATCTCTAAAATAAGCTAGATTGGAGACATTTAGAGATTTCATGACTGAAGTGGCCAGAATAAAAGCAGCAAGTTATGAGGAAAATATATGTCAAGTAACTAGTAAAGTAGATAAAAAAGTTTTGTGATATAATGTAGTAAACCAATACATGCTTGTGAGTTATATTTTATGAAGTCTGTATTTAAAAAATATGCAAAAATACAGTATAGCTCTGGAGATGCTACTATTTAAGTAGTTTCTATGATTATGTTTTCATTAAACAAAATTATCCTCCAGTTTATATTTCAAAAATTCAGATCTTCATAATTGGAGATGCTTTAAGTTCAATAAATAAAATATTTTTCAAAGAGGCAGCTATAATTGCTGTGACTCAAAGTATAAGAGCTTTTTATAGGACAAAAGTCCATTTATTGTAATAAGATTCAGGTTGATAGTGAAATTGATATGTTCTTTAATATCTCATGTTGACTCATCATCTGGATGAAGGAATGCAAATATTTGTTTCTTTCCTTTGAAATATTTTGCTTTTTGAAAGTAAAATATTATTTCCCTCAGGTTAAATGACAATTGAAGCAGAAAAAAATGATGATTTATGTGGAATTTAGATATAATTTTAATTAGAACTTCAAAGTGGTTCTTAAAATCACTTGTAATTCTAGGAACAATCTCATTTTTCCTCTGAAGGAATTTAAATTATATACTAAAATGATTTCAAAGGAGGAACAGGAGAAAGGACAGATTAGGTAGAATGAAGCACATTAATAATTTACAGCATAGATTTCATGAGGGATCATAACAGAAAAATTCTTCTGAAGCATGAATCAGATTTTATTAATTAATACTTTTATGAATACTTGAGAAACAAACAAGGCTATCAGTTGACCTCGAACTGACTGTGCTCAAGACCAGTTAGTTAAATAATAATAAATACAAGGTGCCACTGACCAATTTAAAAAACTGATGCTCTTTTCTTTAAGATGCAAACTGAATTCACTTTAAAGAAAGAATTATTTTAATAGCCAAGCTAAAGAAAAATGCTAAGGATTTCATGGGGAAACTTTCAATATTGGGGAAGCTCAGCCTTTAGAATTAGACTTGAGTTTGAATTCTAGTTCTGTCATTTATCAGTTATTGTTTGTTATTTATAGTTCAAAACAACAATAAACCTTTATTTCACACATTTCCTATGGATCAAGAATTTGAGAGTGGATTAGCTAGGTAGTTCTGGCTTAGGGTCCATATGAAGCTGCAGTCAAGATCTTGGCTAAGGCTGCAAACATCTGAAATTCTGACTGGAGTCCGACAGTTTACTAACATGGCTGTTGGCAGGAGGTCTCTGATCTTACTACAAAGACTCCTCCATAGGGCTGTTTGAGTGTCTTATAATTCTATAGCTGTCTTCTCTCCAGAATGAATGTTCTAAAAGATCAAGGTAATACCTGTAAAACGCAACCTCAAAAATTACACTCTTTCATTTTTGTAGTATCTTATTGGTTATACAGACCAACCTTATTCAATATGAGAGGATAGTATATAAAGGGAAGAGTATCAGAAAGTGAGAATCATTGGGGGGCCACTTTAGAAGCTGACTGCCACTGAACACATCTCTAACATTAGTGTGAACACAGGCTTTTTGGGCTTGTACTTAACAAAGAACAGAAAAAAGGTGCACACATTTAAGGTTTAGTCAGTCTCATCTTCCCCGTTTTAGCTTGTCTTCAAGCAAGTTGTCAAAATCTACTTGGTTAATTCAATTTGAGGCTTTCCTAGAAAGAAGTAAAGGTAGGTCAAAGTGTTTACAACTTATTTTCAAAGGCCTTCTTTTATCTTCTGATATAGTTTGCAATAGAGCGGACTCACTATAGCTCTTAGGTGGGGGTCATTATTTTCAGATTGGGTTTTTATTTTGGTTCGTTTTGGAGATTAAAATTAGGGCATTTGCACTGAGCTGCCTCCCTGGCACTTTATTTTTTTCTTTTGAGATAGGTCTCTTTAAGTTGCAAAGTTATATGCACGGGGGTCGGACCTGTAATCCTCGTGCCTCACTTTCCCAGAGTGCTGGGATTATAGGAGTGAGCCACACTTGACCCATTTTGATTTTAAAATATTTTCTTTTCTGTCTTGATCTTATAAGAGATGTATAGGACAAGATGATCCTGGGAAGATCATATTTTTATAATCTGTAAGTGATTAATACATGCATCCAGCTCCTCAGATAGGTGTATAAGTTCTTATTACAAGATGTGTGAAAATTGACATGAGATTTTGGGGCCGGGGATTTAGCTCAGTAGCATAAGCGCCTGCCTGGCAAGCATGAGGTTGCGAGTTCGATCCCCGGTACCCCCCCCAAAAGAGAGATTTTCAAAATAACAGGTGCTCCATTGAGCTCATCCATCCTAGATTTCCTGTTGAACTGTCATTTCATCACTACCAGAAAAGAAGACTAACTTAAAAATATCTTATATATAATTTGGACAGAATACAATATTAAAATATCAACTAAGGTTTTGTAACTACACTTTGGAAGATAATCTAACTTAATATATGGGTCATAGATATAGTAAAAATATTTCTATTTAACATAAATACAAAATCTCTCCTAATATATTTGATTCTTAGGAAATGAGATTGAGTTTTGTTTAAAACAAAATGACATAAGGAAATTTTAACAAAAATCATAAGTGGGTTTCATTTTTTTTGTTTTGTTTTGTGTTGTTTTGTTTTGTTTTGTTTTGAGATTGGATCTTGCTATATAGCTCAGGCTGGCCTTGAACTCACTATGTAGTCCAGGCTGGCCTTGAAATCATGGCAATCCTCCTGAGTGCTAGGATTACAAGTGTGCACTACCACACCCAGCTTCATTTTGAATTGTTTCAATAATTTAATTTCCCATTGTTTAACTATGGAAACATATGTGACATTTTTTTCCTCCACTGAGCCATACTAAGTATCATATAAAAACTCTAACGAACAATAGTAAACTGTAGGAAAATAAAAACATTGAAGGTGATGGATCCCTATTTTAAAATTATATATATAACCATATACACACACACACACACACACACACACACACACACACACATATATATGCACACTTATACTTCAAGACTAGGTAAAAAAAACCAATAGATCATTTTCTTAAATTAATGTATACTTTTTCTATAATGTTACTACTTTTAAGAATTCCAAGGGCTGGGAATATAGCTCAGTGGCATAAGCACTTACCCAGAAAATTCACGGTCCTGAGTTTGAGTGCCCAAAATAATAAAAAATTAAAAATAAAGAGTTCTACTAACACATTGTCATATCTCTCCTTTTTAGAAAAAGCATTTCCCACAAACATGACTTGTTTTCTGTCACAAGAGACAAGAGTGAGCCCGCAGCACATTCTGGAGTAAGATTACTTATCTTCATCCCTAGTCACTCACAATTTTACCACCACTATCTCCTTGAGACAACTTGAACAGAACCAATTATACTTTTATTTGTATTTTTCAGTAACCACTAGAAGTTTCAGATTCCTAGGTCATTCCTTATCACCTAATAATTACCATATAGATCTTCATATGTCATTCTGTTTGTTTCCTATCTATCATCAACTTTTGAAACTCTTCCATTAGGTCCTTTGAAACACACAGAAATAAGAGGCAAAATTATTGAAAAAAAGGAGATAAAATGATCATTATCTAAGGGAAAAGAAGAACAAGCAAAATGAACAGAAAGGAATGAGGAAAAATAGCTTGGTATATTGGAATATCAGAAAGAAGATCAGAATAAGTAAAATACAATGAACAAGGGAGAAACTGTGACATAAGTTGAAACTAAGATCAGGTAAAGATCAAACATATAGGAACTCACTGGTCAAGATAAAGAGTTTGGATTTTTTTCTAACTGCAGAAGAAAACCATTGAAGGTTCTTAGGAAATAAGTGACATGATCTGATTTACTTTTTAAAAGCATTTCTTGGGAGATGGGCAGAGCACCCACAAGCGCAGCAGCTCCTGGTCCTCCACTCTCCCTGCTGTGGGCTCCCTGCACCCCTGCCTCAGCTGTCATAGCCTCGGTGTCCCCAGACTCTGGTCCCGATCCTAGGACTGCGTGCCAACACCTCCCAGCCCTGCCTGCTTCCTGCACTGCGCAGCCCAATGGCAGTTTTCCCCCTGGACAATTTAGAATATAATCACTCAAGCATATGATCACAGAGTAGAATAGTTTATCAGCTATCTTTTTGCTTCCCAAGATATGTTCTCTATATTTGTGGAGGAAGGCACTGCCCGGAGGAAATCACCGAACTCCCCCACCAGCTCACGCTGCTGCATGTGCCTGCACACCGCTGTGCCCCTCCCCCCAGCACAGAGGAAGGGACTGCACGGAATAAATAGGAATAAATACCGGAGCTCGGCCTGGCTGGCTCTGCTGGGTGAGCCTGAGGACCTCAGTGCCTCAGGTCACTCCCGGCCACTACCTTGTGGAGGAAGAACTCCAAGTTCTGCCCCAGCTCTTGCCACTGGGCATTTCTGCGAGTCTGAAACACCCCCCACCCAGCCACCACTGTAGCACCGAAGAAGGCACCACTCAAATTGGATGTGCCTGAGTGCCTCACTGCCTCTGGTGCTCCTGGCCTCTACCTTGTGGAGGAAGAACACCAAGCTCTGCCCAGGCTTGCCGCACGGGGCTTGACTGCATGCCTCAGCCCCACCACCACCACTGCAGCTGTGTGGAGGAAGGCACCACATAGAGGAAGCCACTGAGCTCAGCACTGGCTCAGGCTGCTGGGTGTGCTTGCACGCCTAAGTACCTACCGGCCACTGCCATGCAAAAGGAAGATCACCAAGTGATGCCCTTGCTCAGGCAGATGATCTGGACCTGCCTGCGTCAACGCCATCCTGCTGCTGCCACACAAAGGACAACAACTGTGTCCCCTCCAGGCCCAGTCCCTGAACCAAGCCTGCTACCCATCATGCTCCTCCCATATGCTGATGCAGTGGACTGCCACACACACCCTGGATCAGCTGGATGCCCTTGGCTACCCTACGCATATTTTAAACCAAGCACTGCTTTGAACATTTGGCTCCCACTCTCCCTCTCAGAACATTGAACTGGGGTGGATTGGCAGTGCTGGTTTGATGGGAGACTTGGTGGTCCCTCGCCCAGACAGAACACCTGGTAGGTTCCAGTCACTATGTACCCAAAAATCAGGTGGACATCAACCACAGAGTAGGACCCTAGGAGGTACACTGCCGACAGTTGTGACTATTGGTACTAAATGACAAGATATTGGCCCAGAAGGTGAAAATGACAAAATGAATAACCAAAATGCAATCTCAAACTTCTAGTCCATCAGGTGCAAGAACAGGTGACAGAGAAATGGAGTGGATGACTTTAAAAGTCATACACTGGAAATCTCTGAAAAGATAGCAAACGAAGTAAAGAAACAAATCCGTGAGGCTATAGAGGAAATCAAATTAGAAGTAATTTCTTATGTAAAGACAGAAGTTAGTAAAGACAGAAGTAACAACCTTAGTAAAGGATTAGCTGAACATAGGGAAGAAATAGATAAAAAAAGAAAAACAGGAGCATGGGAAATTGACTGAAATCTTGAATGAACAAGGTAGAAAACATGTAGAATCCATGAAACAGTTTCAAAGAGATACCCAAAAAACAAAAAATTTGATTGAAAGCTGGAAAAACTGTTTAAATGAAGCTGAGGATAGAATTTCAGACCTTGAGGATAGGATTGCAGATAGCGACCATGAAAAGATAGAACTTATAAAAACAACAAAGCAGCATGAAATGACAATCCAACAGTTTCAAGATGACGCCAAGAGAAACAATGTAAGGCTAATAGGCATCAGTGAGGATGCAGGAGACAATGCAAAGGACTTAACTAAGCTATTCACAGAAGTAATAATGGACAATTTGCGAAACATGGGGGAAAATCTGACCTACAAATGAGTGAGGCATGTAGAACACCAAACAGTCATAACCAACATAAATATACACCCAGATATATAATAATTATGATCTCAGACATACAGCATAAAAACAGAATACTAAAAGCTGTTAGAGCAAAGACACAAATTACCTATCAAGGAAAGCCTATTAGAATCATGGCAGACTTCTCAGTGCAAACCTTCAGGTTAAGATGAGCTTGGAGTCAAGTATTTCAAGGCCTAAAAGAGAACAACTTTCAACCCAGACTGATGTACCCAGAAAAACTGTCTTTCAAATTTAATAGAGAAACAAGATACTTCCATGACAAAGAACAACTGAAGAAATTCATATCTACCAAACCAACCCTAGAAGGAGTATTAAAAGACATCCTAGAAAGAGATAAAAATGACCATAATCTCCAGAGCAACAACAGAAAGAAACCACCCTCATGGACGAGAAATTAAACAAGGGAGGAAAGCGGGAAACCAACCACAGGAATGTAATATGGCAAAGTCAAGTCAATACATATCAGTGATAACCATAATTGTAAATGGGCTGAACTCACCTGTCAAAACAGGCAGGTTGACAGAATGGATCAAGAAACAGGACCCCACAATATGCTGTATACAAGAAACACATCTGACTCAAAAAGAAACTCATAGACTAACAGTCAAAGGATGGAAAACAGTATTCCATGCAACAGGATCCCAGAAAAAAGTAGGGGTAGCTATTCTGTTTGCAGACATAGTGAACTTCAAATCTAAAAGGGTTAAAAGAGATAAAGAAGGCCACTACATACTTGTAAGTGGAAAACTACAAGAGAAACAACTAACAATGATAAATATATATGTACCAAATACAGAAGCACACAACTATATAAGACAAATACTAATGGACATGAAAAACCAAGTACACAAGAACATAATTGTAATAGGAGACCTTAACACCCCACTGTCACAAACAGATCAACTAGATGAAAAGTCAGCAAAGAAATAACAAAACTGAATCACACCTGTGAATGAATGGACTTAGCAGATGTTTACAGAGTGTTCCACCCAACCACATCAGAACATACATTCTTCTCAGCTACACATGTGACATTCTCTAAAATAGAACATAAATTAACTCATAAAACATTCTTAAGTAAATGCAAAGATAGTGAAATTATCCCATGCCTAATATCTGATCATGGTGCACTAAAATTGGAAATCAATGGCAAAAAAATCTACAAAACCTGCATAAATACATGGAAATTAAATAACAACCTTCTGAACAACCAGTGGGTTATAGATGAAATTAAAGAAGAAATAAAAAATAAATAAAATATAAGGAAAATACAGATACAACACAATATAACCTATGGTATATAATGAAAGCAGTCTTAAGAGGAAAATATATAGCAATAAATAGTCACATCAAGAAAACAGAATGAGCACAAATAAATAACCTAATGCTACATCTCAAGCTCCTAGAAAAGGACGAGCAAGTCAAACCCAAAGCTCATAGAAAAGGAAGAGTAAGTCAAACCCAAAGCTCATGGAACAGAGGAAATTGTTAAGATTAGAGCAGAAGTTAATGTAATTGAAATGAAAAAAATTATAAGAATTAATGAATCAAAGAGCTGTTTTTTGAGAGGATAAACAAAATTGATAAAGCACTAACCTTATCAAGAAAAAGAAAGAAAAAACCCAAATCCTTTCAATAAGGACTGAAAAGAGGGAAATTATTACAGATCCCATGGAAATTCAAAAGGTTATGAACACCTACATTGAAAATCTCTACTCACATAGGGTGGAAAACATGGAGGAAATGGACAGATTTCTAGGAAAATATGAACTACCAAAGCTCAATCAAGAAGATATAACAATTTTGAATAACCCAATATCAGCTACTGAAATCAAAAATGTTATTAAAAATTACCAACAAAGAAAAGCCCAGGTCCTAATGGATTCACAGCTGAATTCTATAAGAAATTTAGAGAAGATTTAATGCCAACACTCCTTAACCTCTTCAATGAAATTGAAAGAAAAGCAGTCCTTCCTAAATCATTTTTGGAGGCAAGTAATACCCTAACACCAAAACCAGAGAAAGACTCAACCAAAAAGGAGAACTACAGACCAATCTCACTAATGAACATTGACGCAAAAATTCTCAGTAAGTTACTGTCAAATAGAATGCAACCAATCATCAAGAAGATTATACACCATGACCAAGTGGGATTTATTCCAGGAATGCAGGGATGGTTTAACATACGCAAATCAATAAATGTAATGCACCACATCAACAGAGCCAAAAACAAAAACCACATGATCATCGCAATAGATGCAGAAAAAACTTTTGATAAAGTCCAAACCCCACTCATGATAAAAACACTACAGAAACATGGAATAGACGATATGTACCTCAATCTCATAAAGGCCATTTATGACAATCCAACAGCCAACATTACTCTAAATGGACAAAAACTGAAAGCCTTCACTTTAAAGTCAGGATCAAGACAAGGATGTCCACTATCACCACTCCCATTCAGTATAGTTCTAGAAATATTAGCCACAGCAACAGACAAGAGGAAGAAGTAAAAAGAATAAAACTAGGAAAAGAAGAAGTTAAATTATCATTATTTGCAGATGACATGATCCTCTATTTAGATGACCCCAAAACTCCACTAAAAGATTACTAGAGGTAACAAACAAATTCAGCAGTGTAGCTGCATACAAAGTCAACACTCTAAAATAAATAGCATTCCTGTACAAAAACAAATAACTCACTGAGAGAGAAATTATGCAAATATCACCTTTCACAATAGCATCTAAAAAATGAGATATTTAGGAATCAACCTAACCAACAATGTTAAAGATCTATATGCTAAAAATTATACAACACTAAAAAAGGAGATTGAAGAGGATATTACAAAATGGAAAGATATCCCTTGCTCTTGTTTAGGAAGAACCAACATTATGCAAATGGCCATACTCCCAAAACTGTTATACAGATTCAATGCAATCCCAATCAAAATACCATCAACATACCTTACAGATCTAGAAAAATTATTCCCAAAATTCATCTGGAAACAGAAGAATCCTAGAATAGCAAGGGCTATTCTGGACAACAAAGGCAAGACCGGAGGCATCTCAATCCCTGGTTTAAAACTATACTCCAAAGCCACAGTGATAAAATTAGCATGCTACTGGCAAAGAAATAGACCTGAGGATCAATGGAACAGGTTAGAGGAGACAAACATTGCTACAAAGACACTCAGCCACCTTATATTTGACAAGGGGACTAAACATGTTAACTGGAAAAAAGATAGCCTCTTTAATAAGTGGGGATTTAAAAATTGGCTTTTCTCATGCCAAAGACTGAAAATAGACCCATGCCTATCACCATACGCTAAACTAAAGTAAAAATGGATCAAAGATCTAAATATTAAACCAGAAACACTAAATCTACTGGAAGACAAAGTAGGTAAAAACATTGGAGAGCTAGGGGTAGGGAAAGAATTCATGAATAAAACGCAAACTGCACAGGAAATACTTCAAAGACTTCAACAACTGGGATCTCATATTACTAAAATGTTTTTGCACTTCAAAAGAAATCACCAAAAAAGTGAAAAGAAACCGCACAGAATGGGAAAGAATCTTAGCCAACAATCCAAAGGACTTATATCCAAAACATATAAAGAACTGAAAAACATCAAGCCCCCCAAATTCAAAGACCCTCTCGAAACATGGGCATTGGAGATGAGCACACAGTTCTCAGATGAAGCTATACAAATGGCAAATAAATACGTGAAGAAATATTCACCATCACTGGCTATTTGAGAAATGCAAATTAAAACAGCATTGTTATTTCATCTCACCCTGGAAAGAATGGCAGCCATTAAGAAAACAACTGATACCAAATGTTGGTGAGGATGGGGGGGGGACACTTCTCCATCATTGTTAGGAGTGCAGACTGTGGAAATCAGTATGGAGATTCCTCAAAAAACTAGGATTGAAAATTCCATTCAATCCAGCTATTCCTCTCCTGGGTATTTTCCCAGAAAAATTGAAAACATCAGGTCAGAGATGTATGTTAACCTATGTTCATAGCAGCACAATTTATGATAGCTAAATCTTGGAAACAATTAAAATGCCCAAGTCAAAATGTCAAAGTTCAAGAGAACCAAGACAAAAGGTAAAGAACCAGTGATTTGTGAGAAAAATAGGATGGTTTCCCAGTGGTTAGGGAAGAAAACTAAGAATGGGATCATTGGTTCCAAACTTTTTCTAATCAGTGCTTCTAAATTTGAAGGAGGAAATACTGACACTTTTTGTATAGGACATATGTTCATTTTTCAGGACTTTCCCCTTTATCACAGAGTTTAAAATATCTCTGGCTCCTGTGTACTAAATGACAAAACCATCTAGTAATTACTGTGATAACTAAAAATGCTTGCACTCTTTTTTTAAATAATTCTTTTTCTTTCCTTTCCTTTCTTTTCTGAAGGGAGTGGAGGTCCTCACTATGTAGCCCAGGATGGCCTTGAGCTCATTACATAGCCCAGACCAGCTTTAAACTCATGATCCTGCACCTCAGTCTCCCAAGTGCTAGAAAGAAATA
Source organism: Dolichotis patagonum (assembly GCA_004027295.1). Lineage (NCBI taxonomy): Eukaryota > Metazoa > Chordata > Mammalia > Rodentia > Caviidae > Dolichotis > Dolichotis patagonum. Next base: position 2,899 of record PVJX010028968.1, on the reverse strand, counting down.
TGAAGATGTGAGGGTAACAACTGAGCAACATTCCATCTTTCTAAATGCTTCCTCTATCTTTGTTCTAGTTTTTGAAATACGCAGCACATAATTGTTATCTATAGCTTCCCTTATCCCACAATAGAAGACCATAATTCCTTACTCCTAACTCTAACTTAGTACCAATTCATCAACTTTTTCCCATCCCTCCCATCTCATTAGTCTTTCCATCCTCAGGGAACAATGACTGTATTATTAACATCTATAAGTTCAATATTTTATATTTCATATATCATCCTTTGTTCATTCCTCAATATTTGAATATTTCACATATCTTAATTTGTTCATCCTTCATTTGTTTATTAATATTTTCCAACCTTATTTGATGAAACTGCTTTTATGGAATCAAATATTTCAGTTCCAGCTTGAGGATTCTGAACAATGTGACTCAGCTATTTTTACAATACTCAAAATGACATCAAAATATAAAATTAATTAATTTTTATAAAGTAATATGTATAAAACATCCTTTTTAAATCTCTGACTTTAAATCCATCTCTCAACTTCTCTGTATTCCATTATGGTGAACTTTTACTCAACTCTGCTAATTTTTACATTTTTTAAAATTTTAAGTGTATGTTATTTTCACAACAAGAAACGTATTGAGTTTACTAGTAGTGGTGAAACTATAGCACATGTGCTGCAGTGAGTTGTTTATCACTGAAAGCTTTAACAGGTTAGCTATCACTGGTTTATACAATTAAATTAGCTTTTAAGGAAATATTTAGTCCACTTCCCACTCTTATTGTTATTATGAAAGTGTGCTATGATATTAACTGTAAATTTATATATGTTAATCAGAGAACTATTAGAAATTTAATTGAAGATTTACTGTGCTGCCCTGAGATGATAAAAGAATGTCATATTACAGCTCAAATATCCTTCTCCCTGGGACACTGTCTGCTATATAAATGACCAAGCAAGGTCAGCACAATCAGGAAGCCTAACAAAACAAAGCAGAACAAAACAGAGGTCCATTCTCTAAAATTTTAAAAGGAAAAGAGAATCCATCTTACAAGAAGCAAAGTCTATGTATTCATTAAAAGCAAATTAATATGTCTATTGAATAGAAAAATCAGGGTTTGAGGAGCAGACCACTCAAGAAACAAGCCAAGTCTCAGAGGATGAGCAGATACTTTGTTCACAATGACTGGTGCCCCTTTCTGAGTTAACCACATGTGATAAACATGATTCCTGGTTGTTTCTGCCAGAGGGTGACTGGCTCTTCCCATGTCTTCATTGAGGTTTGGAGATGAGAAGAAGACTCATATCCCAGGGTGGAGATGATGATAAATAAAGAAAAACAAAATGATTTAATGGCTGGTTAAGTCACATAAAAACATTCCCCTGTCCATATAGATCCTCAAAGAGGAGCACAAAAATATTATGTATCCATTCTAACTCAAAGAGTAACAAGCTATGTGCAGGCTGCTTTTCCCCTCTCTTAGAACAATGAGTCATTTAGCAGAGAGAATATCAATGATTCTAACCCCATTTCTGTTAGAATTTTAGAAAAGTCTTCTGTTTAAATACCCTTGAGTGAAAATAGGAATCCACTGACCTAGATCCTTAATGCACCCATCCCACTTCATGCCATAAATAGTCCTATGGAGAAGCTAAGCTGTCTTCCTACATACCTTGGATACCTATAAGTTTTTTCTGTACTCCTCAGTTGGCACTTGAGTCTAGTATCTCAGTCAGTCCTGTTGTCAGGACTATGCAAGGTCTCATTGTTTCCTATGCTGTTTCTAGAATGCATTTTTAATTTTCCCCATCATATTTCTATCTCTAAATCTTTCACTAGCCCAACTTCATTGCAGTGTTTTAATTTTCCTTATTTATCATTATTGGGCCTAGAAATGGAATGAAAATTTATAATGGCTATTTGAACTCTGTCTGATTTTTTGTATCATTCTCGTGAGCCCCTTATTTTTTACCTAGTTAGCCTTGTTCCAGGAAGTTTCATAGTAACCCTCTTAAGCCCTTTCCCTAAGCATACACACATAGATACACAAGTAGGCACACAGACACACATGCATGTGCACACACACACACTTCTTAAAATCACATCTACTTTATTCCAAGCCTGATGCACAGTCCACATTCTGTGTACTGTGTGCCTCTAATATCTGCAGAGAGCAAACAGCATCAACTCTGAAAATCAACATCCCTAGTTCTTTTCTTCATACCACATATGTTTGTTTCTAATAGCCTAGTGGACATTTATACCAAGATTTCCCACAGGCTCCTCAAAGAATGTAATTGAAACAGAGTGTTTTTCTCCAGGAACTTTGTCTTCTTCTTTTTGTACTCAATGTCTCCCCCTACAACACACAAAGCCCTCCTTTGATTGCTATACTGCCCTCCAGAAAATAATAGGTGATAATTGAAAAACTGTAGAAAGCAAAGATTTGCAAAAGGAAACAAAAAGTATCTAAATCTACCATTTAGAGATAATCACATTCCATTCCCATGATTTGACAAAGACCATCATTATTCACCTACTCATCAAGCTACAAATCTGACTCCTGCTTTCTCCTTTACATATCACATTCAACCACTTTCCAAATCTATCAATAGTCACACCAAAATGTCTAAAAAAATGATTATTTTCCTTCCATTCCTGCTGCCACAGCCCATGCTTATTTCTCTTGCTTGTAATAATGCAATTGCCAGTTTCCCCAAACTTACTTATCTCCCATCATAATCACCACTAAATTCTGAGTTCACACTGCCAATCAAGTTCTGAAATATGCATCCAGCTGAACTCGCCCACTTCAAAACATTTACTATTTCCAATGCCTAGAAAATAAAGTCCAAAACGTGTAGTGCTTTAATCTGCGTAGGTAGTTTAAACAAT
>PVJX010028967.1:0-23369 GCA_004027295.1 Dolichotis patagonum | reverse complement strand
AGCGCTCTATGTCTGAAACAAAACGTGTAATTCTCTGAAAGTGCGCAGGCTCTTCCAGGTGGGGAAAAGGGCTGCCATCTCATAGCATTGTGTCTTCTGAAAAAGCCAACATTTTTGCAGCAGCATCAACCAGAGTTCAAGTTCTTCTTAGGCAAGAGTGATACACACTGTGTTTTAAGCACTCTGTTTCCCATCCAAAGATTGGTGGTAACTAAGACTGTGATGGGATTTCTCTTCCGGGTTAAAGATGATTATAAATGGGAAAGTGCTTGACAGAGTTAAGTGTTCCCCTCCCAGTGACCACCAATACCCTCGGAGGTGCCAGCCTGGGTCAGGTTTGAAGCTCAACTTGGTTTTATCCCTAAGGGATTTCTTCTGCCTGCCTGGGTCACAGTCTTCTCTCTTCTGCTCGCCAAAAATCTCAGAGTCCTAATTCATTCTCCCTGCTTCCTTCAACTTCCGAACTGGGGGCTCTGCCCAGTTTCTTTCATCCTTTGCTAAGAATGTTTTGGAAAGGAAGTGCTTTGAAATTCAATCTGACCCACTACCCCACATCGGGCCATGGGGGGATAAATATAGAACAAATCCCTGGGACACATACTTTCATAAGCATCAGCGATTCTTATGTGCATTCTCTGGCAACCTCGGAAGGACTGCTCGCTATTTGGATCTGTCAGTTCCATTTTATTTTTTAGATCAAATGTTGCTCCTCTTTATCCAAGTGGGAGGTCTCTTTCTGACTTGTCAACATGACTGGATGCTTAGATCAAAACTAGAACTCCCGGCATTTCAACTATGCTCTCATCTTAAAAGCCGTGCTACCATCTGACTTGGATCCGGGTGGTCTAAACTATTTAGCCTCCTGCTATCCTGAGGGAGAAATGTCTGTGAGCAGAAACGGATCCCACGCCCTCCTAGAGGACAACAGATTTTTTTTTTTTACGTCTGGTCTTGCAGGAGAATTAAACCCTGAGTTCTAAAACTCGCTGCATGGAATCAAACAGCTTAGAATTGTCTTTTCTTTTGGTCTCTTTGTATTTCATTTTGTTCCTCTTAAAGTTCAGTTTTAGACAACACAAGAAGGCATTAGAAATAATAATAGCAAAGGAAGTCATTAGCATTCATTGCAGTTTCCTGATCCCACTGCAAATAACAATCGTCATCTAGTGCATGAATTTTCTAGTGCGTCCACTACTTTAACGTTTGTATTTTCCCCTAGAAATATTAGCCTTTCCCTTTACCAGAAGAACCAGAGTTTAATATTCAAAAACCTCAGGGCAAAAGATCTCTCTTGCCTCTGCTGAAGCTGGGAAATGAAAAACTATTAAGTTTGGAATAAATGGCCAGGTACCAGCACAGCCTCACAAACACAAGACCAGGGCACACACATCTCCACCTTTGCACTGCAGCAGACACCAGATAAGCATAAATCGGAGGAGCATCTGGCTGGCAGCATGCTTCCCAGAGAACTCCAGCGCCTGATTTAAGCCCTCTCTGGGATAAATAGGGGGAGGTTATAGCTCTGTAAAAGAGCCATATATCAGCCAGATTCGCAAGACGAAACCAACAGAGTTTTAAACATTCATCTCTCCAAGTGGCCAGTCGGCTTGCGTCCTGGAGGGTCTATTAAGACACAATGCTGTGCTGGGAAGAATCAGATTGAGGGCCATGAGGATGCTGGAGACTTAAAGATTTATTTTTTAAAAAATTAACGAGAAAACAAGTTACTCTGGAGCCTAATGAAGTCTGTCTAATTTAGTGAGGGATTCGGAGCCGCCCAGGTACCCCAGCTTTGGTGGTCAACTGCAGCTTCCCAGCAAATCCCACACACTGATGACCGGAAACAATGGGGTATTGCTTCTCCCAGCTACAGGGTGGTTGGGTGCAGAGGGACAGATCTCAGCTCTGTTCACCCCTGCATCTGTGGTCAGCTGCCGGTAGGCTGAGTGGTCTCGGGTGGCCTTGGGGCACCTCAGCTTTCCTCCACGTGGCAGTCTGCCTCGTGGGGCCTGCCTGGGTTGTGCCCGTGGTGGTGGAAGCCTTCCGGGGCAAACCGGAAGTGCCCGTGGCAACCTCACACATAACCAGCTGCTCCATTTCTGCCATGTTCTCCGTGAAACAAGAAGGCACAAGGCTGTTCCAAGTCCTAGGATGGAGATAGACCTGGGCCTCCTGCAGGACAGGCGCCAAGGTCACAGAGCAGCCCAGAGCCTTCGCACAGAGCTACATCCTCATTTTTAAATGCTTTTGATTTTGAGACAGGGTCTCCCTAAGGTACTGGGTTGCCCAGGCTGGGCTCAGACTTGTGATGCTCCTGCCTCAGCCTCCCTGAGTGCTGTGATGACAGACGTGCGCCCCCCGTGTCTGGCTGCTGCTAACTACTTGTTCTTCTGCTGAAACACAGCTAGGAGGCAGGCAGGGCACCTCAGGGCATAGGCTGGAAAGGGACGCAGCAGGCTGTGCAGAAAGCTCCTGGGGCCCAGGGGACAGCACTGTGCTCTTTAATGGAAACAGAAGGAAAAATAGAAAAGGGCCACCAAAGTTGAAGGTGCACGTTAACTTTCTGTCACTGCAACAGAATGCACGAATCAACTTGCAAAGAGAAAAAGGCTTTTCGGCTCAGGGTCCTACATACTCCCGTGTGTGGTAGCTCAGCCCAGCTGCTCTGGGGCCAGTGCTGAGGGCACAGACCTTAGCAGATGCCCACCTCCTGGTAGGCTGGAAGTGACGTGTGGGCCGGGCCCTCATACCCCGGGAGGACACACCCCCAGTGACCTCACTTCCCTCACAGGCCCCGCCCCAGATGCTCAATCCCCTCCCAACAGCTGAGCGCCTTTAACACAGGGACCTTAAGTGGACTCCTATCCAAACCGCAGCGGCCAGTCCCGGAGACGCGGGTCCTGGCAGCTACCCAAAGCAGTGCACGCACAAGGACTGCAGGAGAAGACGCGGCTTCGAAGCCTGTGTTTTCCACTTCTAATACACTGGGGCTGGGATGTTGCCAGGTTTGTGGCGGACTCCTCTGCGCACCTCCTTAACCAGAACTGCAGTTGCCCTAAGGTTTAGGTCCCCCAGGAGCAGGGGCAGCCCCGACAGCCTCGACAGCCCAGTGTCCAGGTGTGGACTTGCAGGTCTCCACTCGGGCTGCGATGACCTGAGCTTGGGGTCCTGCAGTTCCGGGACCCACACTTGCAGTGCATCTGCTGCCTCTCCCTTGGGTGGGGAGCAGGCACGGCGCCCGCCTGCCCCTCGTGCCATCCGTGTGCCCTCTGGCCACATCCACTTCCATGTCCCGTGTCTCCCACAGCCACAAGGGAGACCTCTGGGACAGTAAGCCCGGGACTTTGCTAAAGCGAAAGCCTCTTCCTTGGGGCTGAGGGCGTCCAGATTTCCGGGAACTCGGGGAAGAATGCGCAGAGGTTAGAGAAGAGGAAGCAGAACGCATCTCCTTTTTCCTAGACCTGTGTGGCGATCAGCTAGTGCAGTAAGTGACCCTCCACTGCCGCCCTCCCTGTGAGCTGTTAGCAAGAGGCAAAGTGACCTGAAACTCCCAGGGGGGACACAGGTGTTCTCAGCCTCCCCAATGCTCGTTCCAGTCCGTCCTTCACTTCTTTTCCAACTTCAGGAAGAAAAACACTCTGCTCAGCTAAGAAAACTAGATTTTATTTATGTGGGGCTTCTTAGCAAGCAAGCTCTTTTTGATTCTGTTTTGTTTCTTCCCTGCGCCCACAGCGGAGATTGAATCCAAGACCTCCACAATGAGCTAAACCCTAGCTCTTTTCTTCTTTTTTTTTTAACTTTTCTTTTTAAAATTTTGGGACAGGGTCTTGCTAATGTCCAGGCTGGGCTCAATCTTGTGATCCTCCTGCTTCAGCCTCCTGGCGCCCTGGAATTACAGGCATACACTACCACGCCTGGCTACAAGCTCTTCCTGGATCTCACAAGGTGTTGTCAGAGGTGTTTAGAAATATTCTACAGTGGAGTCACTTGACCCTGTTCAGACCTTTTCATGATAAATGCCCATGCCTGGGACTCAGATCTTCAGCTCTTCAAATGCAGCATCTAATTCCAGAGTCCTTCACCCTGATTGCCAGTACACCAGACGGCACTGGAAACTGCAAGGACTTCCTTTCCCTAGGCTCCCTCACCAGCGCAGAGTTCGTGTGATGCCTCTCCAGTCCCAGCCCACCACCCTTGGGCCCTCCACTCTTCCCCCCACCCCACCCCGGACCCTCAGCTCTATCCCTGCCTCTTCCACGCCAGGGGGAAACTGTCTGTTCGCGGGTATTTGGAGATTGATGATGAGAGACCTTGTGTGACATGGCCTCCATTTCTTCAACTCCATCACAGAGAGAGCAGAGAGGAAGACCCTAAGCAGCGGCCCCTCCACATTATGTACAATCTCCTAGGATGTTCAGGGAATTTTAAAACCCACTGCATTAATTGTGCGTGGTTTTGGATTTAAAATACTTAAGTAATGTCTTGGGCTGCTATAATGAAATGCCACAATGGCCTAGTTTATAAGCAATAGTAAAACAACAGTACTATTTTTACACCAAGTCCTCACATGGTGAGAGGAGCAAAAGAAGATTCTGGGGTCTCTTCCATAAGGGCACTAATCTTATTGGTAAGGGCCTCACTCTCAAGGCCTGATCACCTTCCAAAGGCCTCACCTCCTGATACCACTACATTTGAGATTAAGTTTCAGCACAGGAATTTTGGAGGGATACAAGCATTCAAACCTCAGCAAGTAATAAATAATTGCTATTTATTTTAGATAAGCATATTATTAAAGATTTAGTGTGAGTCAGTAACTCCCAACCTGCAATTGCAAAATTCAAAAGCTTAAGAAACAAAAACTCTTTTTCAGGTTTGGCATAGATTTGTTTGTTCACAAATCTGAACTTATTCAAAAGGTTATTCAGACTCTATATTTATCCTACATGATGTGAATATTCATTTGTTTCACTCCTACATGATACAAATATTCATTTGTTTCACTATGGAATATTAATGTATTTAATTAGAGGTTTTGGACCCAGGCTCCACTAGGAAGTTTTATATCACATATGATGTATACAGAGCATTGCTTTCTAAAAATATCACAATTCTGAACTAGATCTTTAAGATTTTTAGTTATAGGGTTTGGATCATATAAATTTACTACATTAAAACTCTGAATGATAAGTGTACTATATCTTTAATAATCTCTAGAAACTTTCTATATAAATGTGGTGGGTTAACTAATAGTCAACTTGTAATACTCTAATGAACTGAGTCAGTGGGTGCTGGGTGTGGAAAGCCCACCCAAGGATCACTGCCAACAGCATAAGGGGAGAACTAGAGGTGAAGATGGGTTGCTGTTGAACCTTGTCATGCTGACTTCCTGATATAAACTCGGCTGTTATCATCAGAGGAGCTCAGGTCCTCACTATCACTGAGGATGGCTGTCAAGAGCTCTGGTCCTTACCTTGAGCATTGCTTCCTGGCTCCAGGGCAGAACCCTCAGCTGCTGGCACAGACCCTTTACCCCACTGGCACAGACTTTCTGGCTTCCACCACTGACCTTTGGGCCTTCCCAGTGCAGATCCTTGAAACAGACTTGCATGAGACATTGTCATGGGCTCTAGGTCTCCCGCTGGACTTGAGGACATTGCCATGGACTCTTGGTCTTCATCTGGACTTGTGAAGGACATTGCTGTGGGATCCAGGCCCTCAACTGGATTCTTTGGGTCTCTAGTGTGTGGACAGATCTCCCACACTATTTGCATTTGACTCTTTGGGTGAGTATTATGAGGTAATCCTATAATCTATGTGTCCTGTATTGAATCTTTTCCCTTGTGAACTCTGACTACAACAGTAAGGCAATGCTAAAACAAATCCTAACCTTTGTGAATGTTCAGAAAAATGTATCCATCATTTTTGCCACCCTCCCTGCAAAAGGTACACTTTATTCTCCTCTCCTTGGGCGTAGACTGGACTTAAAGACACGATTCTAATGAGTAAAACACAGGGAAGCGATAGTATGCCATTGCCAAGTTTCAGTCATAAAAAGACTGTGGCTGCCATCTCAAATGTATGCTTGATCTCTGTTGGGTCGTTTGCACTAGGAGAAAGCAGCTACTAGGTAATGATGTGCTCAGTGAAGAGCCTTACACACTGGGGAAATGAGGGAGGGCTTCACCTGCCTCTGTCAAGGAATTGAGCCATCAGCTCAATGGTGCATGAAGACCTGAGATTTGTCAGTTACTCTGTGAGTGAGCTTAGAGTAGCTCCTCCAACAAAAGACAATAGATGCTCATTGTTTTAAAGCTCTTAAGTTTGCGGTTATTTGTTACACAGCAATAGATAACTAATACCCCCTCAGCATTCTCTGCCCTAAAACCCCATCACTTTCCTCATTACATTGTACTGTGAGTGGAAATTTTACCTAGATTTAAATCTATTTGTCTGTGCTTTGCCTTCTTCTACCCTTCTGAGAGATGGGCCAAGTGAGTGTTTTCAGCGTAAGGTGTCTTCACACCATTTGATCCAAGGCCTACTGAAAAACAATGAATGTAGTTTGTGGGACATGGGGAGAGGAAGGAAAACTATTCTAAAGACAGAGCAGGGCAAGAAGAGAGAGTTTGGGCTCAGTGCTAATGAATTATAATACTTTGAACTGTCCAAAGCCCAAAGAGTGGTCCTCAACCCCTCCTTCTCCTTGTCTCCCTCAGTTGGTCCAGGGGATCACCAGGTCCCCCCACTCTCCTTCTTTTCCACTCTCCCACCCCTGACACCATTGCTGTCCCCAGGGTCCATCTCTGTCATCCTTTCCTGTGCCCCCGTGTCTCACTTCTCCCCCAAGAATCCAGCCAACACTAGAGAGTGGAGTAAAGGAAAGTTCGAGGTCCATCTTCGTCTCCCAGATCTTAAATGAAACCTCGCTCCTCCCTGTAGCCCTCCCTCCAAATAAAAACCAGACCTTCAGAGGGAGCCTTCTACTCCTCTCCACTCCATCAGTAAGGTAACTTCAGGAAAGAAGGACCCAAAGCATTTTCAGCTCTATAGAGAGTGGCAAGACCTCCCCTCGTACTTTGGTGGCCAGGACACAAGTCACATAATCTTTCCAGAAAATATTTTAGCTCTGGATCCAAGAAGACTTTGCTACCACATTTGGCTACCTAGCACTTCCATTACCAAGAATGTAGTCTGCAGGTGTGTCTTGGGACTCTAGCAGATATTTTAATAAAATACCCAGCATACTCTGCTTATAGTACTTGATAAGCAACCCTAGATGCCAGCAAAAGAGGACTTTGATAAGTGAGCACATAGCCACTAAATGCATTTGATTTATCCAGCAAAACTAGCAAGCTTTACTAACATAAGAGAAAGCTGATGAGATATTAAGTATAAATGTATTTGTTAACCAACATATGAACACCCAGCTATGTACAAAGATTGAAAAGAATAAATAAACCAAGCTTGCCAGTGACTATTTCTGAGTAAGGAATGGGTGATTTTTGTTTTTTTCCTAATTTTACGTATGGCCCATGCTTTGTGATGAGCATGGATTCCCTCTATATTTGCCTAAGAATTACAATATTTTAATTGAAGACCAGGGGGCCAGATGGAGGAGATGATCTAAAAGTAATATCTGAGACCCTCGTGATCATTCCCTTGTCCTGACCTTAAGGCCATGGTTCTCAGGATCTGAACCCACTCAACAGTGGATCTTCCGGGGCTCTGCCTGTGCGAAGCCATCAAGGTCAGGGAAAAGCCACCCGGGCTGTGTCATCAGGGAAGGCGATCTGGTGTGAGGAGCAGCCCGGGAACCTTCTGGCTTCGCCAGCCAGGGTTAATTTGTAAACTGTTCTTTTCCTTTTTAGTTGCACTGTCATGGTTCCTTCATTGTCTTAAATTATTTCAAAACATTGACCTTTCTTGGTCATTTTGACTTTGGGAAAGAGCCAGAAGTCACCTAGTGCCAGGCCCAGTGATTAAGGAAGATGAGGACACACTGTTGGATGGCACACAGGAACAACATTCACTGTATTCTTGATCATAACTCATAAAGACATTCACAAAAGAAGCCTTCCAGAACTGCTTCAGAAAGTGGTAAGAACAGTGGGATAAATGTGTTGCAGGTGGGAGGTGGGGGGAATTTTTGAGAGAAATTCATGACAATGCTTCATTTACCATAATAAATTTTTAAAATTTAAACATTCATGCTATGTGGTCCATGCATAAATTACCTCATATGTTTGTTTAATTAAAAATCAGGGAAGTACTGTCCAGTGTGATTATGTGTTCTGCACTTCCTGAGAATTCATCAGCCGAGCACCAGCTACCCCAAGTGCAGACCCTGCATCGGCAGCCTCAGCCTCCCGGGAGCTGCTGGTTATCAACTCCATCCCTGCTGGAAGAGTTAGACCTACATTTGCAACCTGGAGTTTACACACCGAACTTTGAGTGGTGGTCTCGGACTGCCACATGCCATGAAGGTGTGCACAGGCAGCCCGGGAGGCCCAGCTATGCAAAGTCTTCTGGCCGTTTTGCTTGTGATTCTCATCCTTCTTCTCTACCCCATTGCCTGCTATGATTTTCTCCCGGATAATGTCTGATTTTATCCCATTTTGGGTGTGTGTGTGTACAAAATTCATAAAACAAGATCAGTTGCAGCCATGTGCTTATCGTGTCTTGCCTATGATAAGATTTAATAGTTAACGTCTCGAGTGACGAAATCTAATGGGGAGAGACCAAAGTTGGGTTGAAGAAGGTAAATCAATGGCCAGAATCTTGTAAAAATTTCTCCATAAAAATAATGTTCTATCTTCTCTTCTGAAAGTCAAAAACACAACATCCTATTGGAATGCCCACATGATAATCTTTCTAGAATAGCCCTCAGCCGTCACATCACTACATGGATAGAGCCACAGACAGTTATGCTGGGTGAAGGAGCTCGGTGTAAGTGTCCGTGCTGTGTAATCTCACAGACAGGAAGTTGTACGATGCTGGTGGACGAAGGGTGTGACCAGAACGCTTGGCATGAAGGGCCTTCTGGAGGGCAGATCTGACCTGCATCTTGTTTGGGGTGGTGGTTCCACAATGCACATGTGATAGAGTTGGTTAGAACCACACATACACGTGTGCACATGTCGAAAGGAGTTCATGAAATCTCTATAGTGTGGGCTGTACCTATAGCTACTGCCCAGTTTTGATGCCACACTTTAAGGATGTGAGATGTTACCATTGTGGGGAAACAGGGTGAGGGGCACCTGGACTCTCTCTAGGTGGTTTTCCCAACTTCTTATGAGCCTATATTTATTTCATGATTAAAAGCTGTAAAAGTCATAATGAAGTGTGCACAGTTTAGAGAACTCTGTCTTGTTCCAAAGTTGTCACTCAGCAATAACTTTATACTGTTCAGCACATCCTAACCACAGAAGTGTTTTGAGTTTTTCTGTACAAAGTGCTTCTCCTCGATAAGAAAGAGCATGTGACGGAACGTAATTACTAAGAGCCTACATTCATGTCAACCTACTGAGGGACCAACTCCACGAGGGCTTAGTGTCTTGTTCCTTGGGTGCCAGCCCTGGGACAGGCAGGGACTTGTGGGGACTGCAAGGGACCATGGCAAAGCACCCCAGGAAGGCTGCACTGATTCTAGGGGCCAGTGGGTGGCTCCAGGGCAGTGAGACCAGCACAAGATGGACTTCGCTGTCACCTTCATTAGAAGTTGTCCTTGTGCTAGAAGAGGAAAACACCGCAGGAGTCTCCCTGACCACAGTACAAGGTGAGGGAAGACGACTCATTACCTTTGCCCTTCTTTTCCCCACCACTAAGTGAGTAGGGCTCTCCCCTCCTTACCTGAGTGTTTCTATGAGTTGTGATCAGAAATATGGTGACTGCTGCTGCTGAGTGCCATCCAACAGAAAGGCAGGCTCATAAAAACATGACAGTGTCCTCATCCTCCTTATTCCCCCTGGATCGGGCACTGTGTAGCTTCTAGCTCTTTCCCTGAGTCAAAATAATCATGAGCCATCAACGTTTTGAATTGATTGGAGACACTGAGGTAGTCATGGCAGTGCAACGAAAGACCCTGAGGACAGAGGACTTCCAGAGCTGCTGCACAAGTGGTGAGAGCAATGCACAAGTGTATTCAAAGCAAGCAGCAGTATTCTGAGGGAGAGTGATGGCAATGCATCTTTTACTGTAATAACTTTTTAGAATTTAAACATTCAAGGTATTTTTTTCTGAGTGTCAATTACTAGCCTAAAGAGTCCTGACACACACAAACACACACGCGCGCACACACACACACACACACAGAATCATCCCTGTTATGGTTTATGTCAGTGGCCCCCAAGCCTCATGCAATTATGGATGCAACCAAATCTAACGTTTGTGATTGGTTTGTTGTCTAGCACTCAGATTGGTGGTGTGAGTGCTACACCCGCCTAGGGGTGGAGCCAGGATATGATGCAATGGCGGGAAGAATGTATGTCTTGCTCTTTTGCTTTTGCTTTTGCTGTTTGTAGCAGCCATGAATGGCTGCCCCACCATGCCATCCTGCCTTGGAGCCAACTGAGTATGGACTGAAACCTTCAAGAACTGTAAGAAATAAACCTTTCCTTCCCTCACTTTGGGCATCAGGTATGTTGTATCAACAATGAGTAAAAAGTAACTAGGACAGTCCCCAAGGAAGGACAGCAAGGCCCCCCAAGGCCCAGAGGACTGCTGCACAGAGATATCAGCTCTCCCCTGGTGGACCCTGACGTCTTTGTTTTTGAACCGTTGCAGCCTCAGAGGCAGAGGAAACACTCCCTCTTTGGAAGATAGGAAGAGGCAGGCAAGGAGCAGCAGGAGCCGTGCTCCGGACAGCTGTGGAGGAAGTGCAGTGCACCCCTACATCACAGGCTGGGGAAGCTGAGGGGTGAGCGCTTGGGTTTGGGAGATGTGGAGATGCAGACTAGTACATCTTTACTGTCCTTCAAGAAGTTCAAGATGAGACTGGCACACACACCTGTAATTCCAGCCCTCTAGGAGGCTGAGGCAGGAAGTTCAGAAGCTTGTGCCCACCCTACCCTGGGGGAACTAGCTATTTAGTGAGACCCTGTCTCATCACAAATCTTTGAAAAGGGCTGGAAATGTAGCTCTGTGCAAAGGCCCTGGGTCCAATCCCAAAAGTGCAGAATAAAGAAAGGGAAGGAGGAAAGAAATCTGAGTACTTCCTGAATTACAAAAATAATTGGTAATTAGTAAAAGGCTTCAGCTGACCTTCAGGACACTCAGATGAGTGGGAAACCCAGGTCCTAGTTGGCTATGTGTGCTTGCTGAAGTAAAGACAAGCATCTTGAGTGGTCTGTGGTCATGTGCAGACCAGTAAGGGGACCCCAGGGGTCTGGGAGGGGGCAGCTGTCTTGCAGGGAGGAGAGGCTGATGGTCTAGTGTTGAGGAGCCGTGTAGTCAGTTCCAAAATGGGAAGAGAGGCTGCTGAGCAGCTGACATAACTGCAGTGGTTGATACAATGTGTCAACTTGAGAAGTTTAGACGCTTAACTAAGAGACTCAGCAGTTCTCCATCCTGGGATGTAGAGGACATGCCCTAGAGCAGCTGCTTATCCAGAATGTTGTTATGGTTGAGTCATTGTGTCAACTTGAGAAGTTTAGAAATTTAACTAAGCAATTGGGCAGGGGCCTGGGTCCTCACTTGTAAGTCTGTGCAAGAGGAAGACAGAGAGATGATGTGAGCTCTACGCCAGCCCTTGGGTGGTAGCCCTGCTTACAATATAAGGGAGGAAAAGAGGCTTGCTCTCCCTGACTTGCTCTTGCTGCTTTTTCTGTCTTCCGTTGCCCTTCACCGGAGCCAGCTGATGAGGGACTGAAACTTCCACAAACTGTGAGCTAAATAATTTCTTTAATTTTGGCATCAGGTATTTTGTCCCAGCAATAAAAGTAACTAAGACAGTGACCATGGTTTGTCTGGAGAGACAGGGGGGCCATGTCATCCTCAGTGTTATTCGGCTTCTACTGGGCATGAATTCTGTGGCTTGGTAAATCAGGCAGGGTTCTTCATGGCTGTGTTAGAACCATCCACAGATCAGTGTGGGCTGTAAAACTAACTCCCTGTTTTTTTCCTGAGAAAAATACATAAATCTTTTATTCAAATGTTTGTGAAAAAGTTGAAATGCTGTACCATTGAATTCAGTCAGATCCTGCTGAGAGCAGAGATTATTCTGCTTGCTAACAAGAAATTCTTCCAGTTCCATCACACAGTGGAAGCCAGGTTCTCCCTGTCTCCCACAGGTCCAGGGATGCTGTCTGTGCGATTTCTTATGCAGCCTGAAGTTGCCTAGGGTTCGCAGTGGCAACTGTCTTATAAATGACAGTGTCATTCTGGAGCATCGAGGTCAAGTGAGAGTAAAACAGCTGGTCTCCCACCCCAAGGCCAGCCTAGATTAAGAAGGAAGACTGATGGAGAGGGACCTAGCATGAGAAGTGAAATTCACTTGTGCCATGGGGGCTGGACAGCTACTGGGCCCCGGTGAGGTCACCCAGCAAGGAACTGATGGACCTGCCTTTCCAGAAGGAATTTTCCTAAGGGAAAAGAGCCAGGCAGGCAAGGTCAGGTCACACAAAGCCTTAGTCATCAGCGGATGACAAAGTCCAGCTAGGATGACCCCGATCCAGCCCAGAGATGTGGTCAAAGCCCTGGGGAGAGAAGACCTGGAGCCGAGTCTGAAAGAAGTGTGCTTATCACAAAATTAGCAGACCCTGGAGGTGCAGAGAGGGAGGGGCTTCCCCCCACTGCCCTGGGAGGGTCCAGATTGCCCCACACACTGTGCTCACCTGGGGGTTCCCAGCCCAAGCTGAGGAAGGGACCCTAAGGGATAGTGTTTTACTCCCTTTCTTGTTGCTAGGGGGGAAAATATCCAATACTCTCAACTTAAATGAGGAGAGGTTGATTTTGGCTCATCAGGCCTCTGTCAGCTGACTCTGAGGCAGGAATAGCATGGTGGACGGGCCTGGCGGAAGAAGGCAGCTCACCTCATGGCAACCCAGAAGCAGAGGGAGAGGGATGGGCCCAAGACAAGAAGGCACTCTCGTCCATCACACCCCCGTGCCCACCCCAAACAGGTCCCACCTTCTTGGGGCACACTCAGCTATGAACTCATCAATGAACAAATCCAGAGAAGAGTCCGACGCCATGGCCCAGTCGCCTTCCACACATGTGATCCTTCGCTGGGGATATGTGAGACCTAAACCACCGCAGCACACAAGGCTGGCAGGGCAGTCATGGACAAAGACACTCTGGGAAAGGGAGCAGCACACCGGCTGGACCTCTCAAATCTCCCACAGTTGCTAGGGAGGGAGCAGCCTTCCACCCAACAGCAGGCAGGGCAAAGGAAATCCATGTCCTACGATAGAAATTACACAGTCTAACTCCAAATCTTGGGGGCCCAGGAAAATGCAGCATACAGGAACATGCAGATATTTCCCTAGTGATCATGTTTGAGTGTCATGTCTCATTTTGCTGCAATTATCAGCTCGAACAGATCAGGAATCTTTGCCTCTTTTATTTAATATTCTACTTTACTCCAGGGACCCTGAAGGTGCCTGGCGTCTTGTGACACCTGTGCCTAGTCTGAGGGAATTTCCCATAAGGCTTCACGGTCGCAGGTCTTCACATCAACAGTATTCGAGCCTGATGCAGCAGCAGATGGCTTACTTGTGACTCAGGACCTCCTGGGGAAGCTCAAATCACAAAGCAGACAAACATGAAGTTCCTGTGATGGAAGAGAAGAGGAGACGGGATAAGGGCTCTGTGCCTGGTGCAAACATTGTCCGAGTTCTGGATCTGAGAATTCTCCAGGTAACTCTGCAGGACAAAAAAAAAATTTTTTTTTAAAGTTTGAAATATAAATGTGCTCACTTGGTAAAAAAGGAAGCTGACAAAGATGTCCATGTGACCTTCCCTTCAGGTGGCGTTTGGGAAAAACTCTGTTGAGAACGGAGTCCCGCAGGGAAAGAATTAAGGCGAGCTTAGCATATGGATCGATGGAGGGGCTAGAGTCAGGGCAGCACGAGTTTATTACCCAGGGACGGAGGGCAGAGCCACAAACCCAGGCCATCACAACCCTGCCGCCAGGCCAGCATGTCAGCACCCAGCCAACTCCGAGACCTCATGAATATTCAGGACCTTGGCTCAGCACTTTCTATATTCCTGAGTTTGTGCTCTGTCTCAACACTTTCCCGGGACCAGACGCCAGGTTGAGCTGAGATGCAGCTCTTGCAGTTTTTTTTTGTAAAGTGGGATTTAACTCTATTATTATTTTATCCCTCCCTCTCTGAATTCAAGTTTTGCATTTATATTGAGTTATTCTCGAGTACGTCTGGTGGCAATGTCACAAGGTCCCCGTCAAGACACAGCCCAAGGCCCTGCAGTAGCCCCCCAGCCCCACTGCACGGGGCAGCCCTGATGCTTGCCAGGGTTGATTCTAGCAGTAAGAAAAGAGCAGCGGCTCCTGACAGGGAGCAGGCCAGACTGCAGCGCTGTTTCTACTGTTTCTCCAGGGAGCGTTGCTGACTTGGGTAATTTGCATGGTTTCTCTCAGTCTCACCTCAGCATCTCGAAAGCATGGGTGATAATATCCACACCTGCTTCCTATCACCACTGTCATAAATTATCACAATCATGCAGTTTAAAACAACCCAAACTGACTCTCCTCCAAGGTAGACAGAGTCACAAAGTATGGTGAATGCTTGAATTTTTAAAAATGTGTTACAGAGAGATTGCCATGAATCCCCCTCATTTCCAACACACTTAGTTCCTCCTGCTTGCCACTTCCTCAAACACTTCTGGAGGTGCTCTTCCAGGAGTGTCTTTGGTTGTATAGGTCATGGCTGTCTTGATGTCTTCAATTGATTACAAAATTTTGAGCTTTGGTTTTTTTTGGGGGGGTGTTTGGTTGGTTTTTGGTTTTGGTATCAGAGATTGAACTCAGAACCTCACGCTTGACAGGCAGGTGCGTGTGCCACTGAGCTAAACCCCCAGCCCCCCAACTTTCCTGGTCTTTTGACTTTGGGGAAGGGCCAGAAGTCACATGATACTAGATCTCTTGAATAAAGTGGATAAGGACACCCCATAATGTTTTTATTTAACAGAAATTGCTGTAAATGTTGATTGAGAGGTGCTCATAAAGCATAGTGTTTTTCTAATTTTAAAAATACAGGGCTAGGGATTTAGCTCAGCAGCTTAAGTGCCTGCCTGGCAAGCGCAAGGTTATGAGTTCAGTCAGTCCCCAGTACCAAAAAAAAAATTTCCTACAATAAAAGACTCACTGCCCCTAGTTGTCCTCAGGATACTTCCACTCATGTTGGACATATCTATATCCCTTTGTTCTTGGCAGCCTGTCTTTTTATTTGTATTAATCATCTTATTTTTAATTGCTGCATTTGCCATTATGGACCATGGTTCCGGAGGTCCCAAGTCTGACATGAGTCTCTCTGGCCTAAAATCAAGGAGCGGCAGAGCTGCGTTCCCCCTGGAGGCGAATCTGCATCCTGGCCTCCTTCCCAGCTCCTGGACCACCTGCATGCCCTGGCTCATGGTTTCCTCCTCCACCTTCCAAGCTGGTGGGGCTCAGCTCCTATCATTTCATGCTGACTGCCGCCTGTTAGGGCCCTTAAGAAGCCCCTGATAGCATTCGGTCCATCCAGAAATTTCAGAATAAACTCCCCCTTTTAAAGGCTGCTGATAAGCAGTCTTAATTCTACCTGCAGTGTTAATCCTCTTTACCATTTAAAAGAACAGTCACAGATGCCAAGGATTGGGATGTGAGTATCTGGGGACTGCCGTTTGGCTGACCTGGCACGGGAGCAGGGATGTCAAGGCTGGCAAGGTCACTGCCACTTTCTCCAAGCAGTACTGGGACACCTAGACACAAGGGAGCAGGACGACATCACCATCTCACTGTGTCCTGTAGCACCTGCCTGTCCCCGTGAGGACACCATCCAACTCCACCCTCCTAACCCGTCAAGCTTAGGACAAGCCGAGACTGTCATGGTTTATCCAGCCTCCATTTACCGTTGCTTGCCTGGAACAGGCATGACAAGGCTGTTTCTCCAAACCCACTCTGCCACTGTCTTCTACGTCTTCAGGCAGGGGAGCCACCCCGCTATGTTCCCACTTCAACTCCAGGTTCCATGGGAGATATGTTGGGACACTTGGGACAAATCTCAGGCCTCCCGCAGGAGCAGAGGCTCCTCTCCTGTGCTCCCTGGATAAAGCGAGCCTCACTCGGCAGAGACAACTGCAGAGCCCTGGCCCAGTGCCACCCAGGAAGCCCCATGTGGACAGTGGCTGACTGGACCATGAGGACGTGTGCAGTGCCCACTCTGTCTGAGCTTTCCCTCCCAATGGCTGTTCTCACAGCCCTCAGGAGCTCTTCGTCAAGCCACCCGCAGCCTGCAAAGCCTGAATAATAATTCCTGACTGACAGACACCCTCACTTACAAGGGTCCTTTCTGAGTAATATATACATGGAGTTCGACAGTTAGAGTGGACCCTACAGAACTAAAGAGATTGCTGAGCTCTCCACTACAAAGGGGCTACAGCAGCCGGGCAGGCAGCCAGTGAAGTCCACCTGTATTCCCAGTGGCTCCCCACCCCTCACCTTGCTGTCTGGGCTCTGCCTCCTGTGGGCCAGCGGCAGCATGGGAGTCTCACAGGAGCAGGATCCCTGCTGTGAACAGCGCGTGGAACGGGTTAGGGATCTAGGTTGTGGGCTCCTTTGACTCATCTTAAGCCATCTTCCCACCCCATCCTGTGCGACCAGTCCCTGGTGCCATGAGGTCAGGACTGCTGGTCTATGGAGCAGCACTGACCCTGTGGTAATCCTAATTAGCATATCTGCACCACCTGAAGGACATAAAAGCTAAGAAAAGGCAGATTCACTAGCAGATTATAGGGTTGGAAACAGCCATCTGACTACTTCGGCAGGAAGTGCCGGACAGTGAGGGGGGCAGGAGCTTGGCACGTGGGAATGAGTGCTGGGTTCATATCTGGACCCCACCACCTGTCAGGCTGTGAGCTTGAACTAGGATCTCAGCTCCTTCACCAGTGAAGTGTTGAGAATGACATGCTTTGCACCATTATAGTTAGAAACAGAAGAGTATCTATCATGATTACTCCTGATACCCAGTTCTGTTCCGAGGACCTAGTACTGCTCCTCAGACTACCCCAAACACAGTGGATGAAAGGGAAGCTGTTAGGTTGCATCTCACAGAGCCTGAGATATTTGCACAGGGTGGGATTGGGCCAGGAGACCCCTCTACTCCTCATGCCCCTGCTGCTGCTCCTCTCAGGTACGCAGCTGGCGGTGGACTGGGGTGGAAGACGCAAGACAATGTCACTGCAATGCAGTTGTTATTCATAGTAGCTACGTTCTCTGCAACTGCCACAAGCAAGGAATTAGCTACCCCTCCAGCACTCCTGGAGGATTCGGGATCAGGTTCCCGTGAGCCTCAGGTTATTCGGGCTGGCTGAGCACTAGCAACCTTAAGGGAAGCCATGAGTGCTTCCCTTTAAAGACACCTTACCAAAGGCATATTCCTTTCAAATAATTAATTACAGACAGTCTTTCCTCCCTAATGAAACGCTAGCTGAGATTGTCACTTCTTCAGCTCTGGGTAACATAACTGTAAATGCATTCGGCTTTTAATCTCATAACCACACTGTCCACTGCTCTTTTTATGAGTCACCATCTCATGAATCTACAAATTGGCCATTCCCCCCTAGATTCTTCACAGCTATTGATGGTGCTTTGAGCACCTTCCAGGGCAGCTTCGTTCTCAGATTGGCAAATTTTCTCTTCCTTTTTCCAAGGCGTCACGTCGATGACTCATTAACGCTAAACTCATGGTCATGGCACCACACCTCGCGCCTGAAGGAAGCGTATTAAACACACATATTTAATCCCGAAGGCCGCCTACAGCCTTCTCGCACCTAGACACAAGGCAGCTCTTTGGCACCATGCGTGGCAGCCACTGAAACAGGGAAATTTCCAGTAAGAAGCTCAAAAATGCAGAGAACACGGCACTAAAAGGATCATGGGACATTTGCTGGCAGTATTGAGAACTAGGACAAGAAAGCCCTGCGTTGTCTAGTTTGGGCTCCGCTGGGAACGCGGACGCTGAAAAACATCTGTTCTGCCTCTCCGCACACGTCCACGGACGAGCGCTAAAGGGCTGCAAGTATTGATCGGGGATTATGAATCAATTTTGGTAAGCGGATAAATTTGCAACTACAAAGTCTCTAGAGAGTGCGGGTCAACTCTATCTGGTGCTTTTTCAAGAGTGACAGTGGGGTGGCATCGACTAGTGCTGTCCGCTGGGGCCGTCTGTGAGGCAGCCTCATTGGCATGGTGATCTCAGGGTTACTGGAGTTTCTCATGCTTCTTTTTCCTGATTTCCCGTGCATGTGTGTGTGTATGTGTGTGTGTGTGTGTGTGTGTGTGTGTTATACTATTGTCTGCAACTAAATAAACCGCATTCCTCTGTATTTTGTCTTTGTCACACCTGACCCCCAGAACCTAAAGGAGGAGAAGTTTATTGGCTCACGGTTTGGGTCTTCGAGCTCCAAGGTGGAAACACTTTATAGGGCCAAAGGATGTGGGCAGAGCAGCTGCTTGTACCACTGCAGCCAGGAAGCAAAGAGGAAAGGTAGGAGCTGGGGACAGGGGCACTTTCTTGCAGGCCGTGCCCCCAGGGACCACCCACCTCCTAACTGTGGGTCTTCAGTAGCACAGCTTGGAGGGGGGAATCTTCATATAGTCACTCTTTAAACATTTTACAGACTAGGAAAATTATGTTGTTTGCTTAGCAGGACAGCTTAGCAAAGTAGGATCAGGATATGTAAAACAACCTTTTCTCAGGAGCTTTTAAATTGTACTATGCTTTGAGCATAAGAAACATGACACAAAAAAAAATCATTGCATCACAGTTGGATCAAAAATGCATTTAAGCCTGCAGTTCTTGAACATTACCATTCCGTATTAGTCCCCTGAGAAATCATCCACAAGAACATATTGAGAAAATAAATTCATCACCGTGCCATTCCCTTTTAGCTACACAAATCAATATTCTAGCCAATTAAAAATAGTCTTCCACTTACTCCATTAAGAAAAGGACCAGATCATTTATCAAACAGCAAGGACACTTTTCAGAGTGGAACGGGACACTCTTAGTTGTGTGGGCACGGCAGGCCTCGTCGGGGACTGCTGAGGTGGACCGGATGGCTTCCCCACAGTGGCCCTCATAATGACTGTGAACCGCAGGTCGCCTCCCAGGCTGGTTTGGTGGTAATGGTTTGTATCTGTCCAATTATGATACAATTGCTTCCAGGGCGCAGGAGAGCCGAACTCTTCTCTGTTCAGCACATTGGGCAGACCTTAATTGGCTCATGAACCCCGCTTAAGCGATCTGTTCGCCCAAGCCCCTCACTTTTAGAAGAGACTAACGACATGTCTGCAGTCATGAATGACCTCGCCTCGATCCCAGTGGTGAAGCGTTTTAAAAGTTACTCTTGCTGGAGCTTATTTTAGTTCCTGAGAGTTGATTCTTCCAACTGGAATTCATCTGTGCTTGTTTTTTTTTTAGCTGTTACGCTAGCTCTCGTTGCAGCCTTGCTCAGAGCTTAGCTCTAGAGCCCAGCTCCTCCCCCCGAAGAGATAACGGCTCTTCCCACATGTCCGAAGGCAGCAGCAGGGCATTCCGCTCACGACAGAGCCTGTCAGCCCGCGAGGCGGGCGGGCCAGCCTGCTGTCTAGGGCCTGAGTCACGGTCTTGATGTGTTTATGTCACAGACTTTTCAACCCCTTCCCTGCATGGCCCACCTGTAACCGGGAACCATGTTTTTACTGAACACTGTAAGCCACTTTGCAGAGTCTTGGGGTCTCTTCATGGGCCCCCGTAAGCCTTTGGGGTTCCCTACAGTACACTGCATGTTAGTGTGTGCTGGCTTTCCCCTGCACGGATGGCTCATGGCATCTGTCAGATTCTCAGGGAGCACCTGAGACTCCGCGGAGGTCCACACAACACCCTGGGTCCGGGGGACACTTTCCTCTGGCCTGTCATTCAGCAGACAGAGGTGGGCGGCTCCACCTGGGCTTCTATGCTTACACAGGATTGGCCCTCTGTGCTGCCCAGCGCCGGGATCACCTGGCCGCTGGCACCCACTTTGGCTGCTCAGACTTACCCCAATCACAGGGCTGCGTTTCCACTTCAGCCGCCTTTTCAGAAGTCAGTCAGCGCCCGCTCTGTCCCGGCTCAGCGGCTGGGCTTCCAAAGGCCCACGCTCTCTCCTGGTAACACCTCACTGTGTTCCTCTTTATCCAACATCAGAGATAAAAGTTCCCCCTGTCCAGATCCTCCCAATAACAGTGCTGAAAATTTTAAATCAACTTTAAATGCTTTGTGCTCTGACAAACATACCTTTAGGAGAGAGAGCAGATCTGGCCATGAGAAGTGACATGGAAACGTTCATAAAATTATTCATGACATCCTAGGCTCGCTTTAAACTTTCCACGGCCCTGGGTAGAATAAATCTTTGAGGAAGAGCCCAGTCTGCTCACTGGAGCTGGGGACCAGGAGAGTTGGGGGGCGCTGTGCTGATTATCCTGCTTATCACCTCCTCCGATCACTGCATTCCCACCTGGGACTCCAAACTCTGTAACCCCAGGTCCCCACGCAAACGCATTGCTTCCCACAGATCATTAGAAAGCTCAGCCCACAGCACGCAGCGCTGCAGCAGGAGGCTGGCAGCTGCGGTTTCTGTGCATACCAGGTACTTCCACCTTCTCACGCCTGGGCCCCAGAAGCAGGCCTGGTGTTCACGCTGACCGTGTCCTATCTCGCATCTTCTGTGTGTAAAGCAGCCCGGAAGCAGCCCGGTGGCAGTGCTGACCATTCTCAGCCGGCCTGTGACCCTGCATGCAGCTCTGCTTTCTCTACCGACGCAAGTGTTGGAGTGTGAAGCGCCCTGACTTATCTCTGTCCGCAGGGCGCGTGGATTATGGATCACGGGTACACTCCACGCTGCCCTGCCCCGGCTGCTTCAAATCTGCAAGGCTTTGCCCTGTTTTCTGTTGGCAAGGCTGTGTTTGCAAGCTTTCTTAGTCATCCTCTAAAAAACAAACAAACCCTTTTTAAAAAAGATTATAACCAGAGCAAATCTTCAGAGCTGGGAGCAAGGGAGATGCCTGATGTGGAAACCCCTTTTCGGGGTCCAGTCTGGGCGAGCAGCATCTCTCCTCTGTGAGAGATAGGCTGATACCCCAGGGCATGACTGGGCCCCAAGAACACAGCACATCCAGCGCATAGATTGTTTGCTAGCTGTAGGATGTGCAGAAACACCCCGCAAGTCAGTACTGAGGCTGCCTTTCTGTTTTCTGTTTGCCTTGACCACCTTCGGGCTGAGCTGAGGCCAAGAGAGACCTCCACCCCCCTAGAGGATCCCGACTCCCAGTGAGTTGGTTCCACATTTCATCTCCATGGCTTGACAGGGTCATTTGGTTTCCCACTGGCTGCTGCTGCTTAAGGAGCAGCCCTGTGTCCTCCCGCGAAGTGTAACTGATTCCTGCCTCTTGCTGGACTATGAAATGTTTGGCAATCAATTGCCCTGATGACTCTCACGATCCCCCATTTAAAATAGCATAAAAAGCTAGAGCTAAACCTACTTTCCTCTTGGTTACATAAAATTCTCAGTCATGTGATTTTCCTACTTTGGATTACCCACATAAAACGTATAGCTCAGAAACGCAGAATCAGTGATGCTTGCCAGACTCGCTAAGATAATTATTTCTGCCTTGTAAATAACAGTATTGTCTAACTACAAAGCAGCTTCATGTTAAAGTTGATCGGACTTGTGTGCGGGCGAGGGGAGGTACAGGTTGTTGAACCGAGTGCCTTCACACCGGACTCCATCTCAGGCTGTTCTTTAATGTTTTATTTTGAGAGAGAGTCTTGCTAAGTCACCGCATTGCTGTGGCTGGGTGCAAGCTTTCCATCTTCCAACCTCAACCTCCCTGAGTCTCGAGATCTCAGGGGTGTGCACTGTGCCCGGTTAGGCTTGGCTTAAATCGGTGTCTCTGTCCCTACTTGAAGGGCCAGAGTGAGCGCTAGAACATGGAAGGGCGGGAGAGGAAGCGATGTTTATCGAGTCCCTCCTGTGCTGTCGAACTTTGTCATGGGAGTCAAAGTTAATCATCTCCCGTAACAGATGACAAAGCTGAGGGTCACAGAGGTCCCACACCATGTCCGAGGTCATTCGCCTCCCTGTTAATGGTGTACCCAGCTGAGGGTTAAAGGGCATTCCCCGGGGACTGGCCATGTTCAGGGTGACCCTGCTTCTGTTGACCGAGTTAGCAGGAGGCCTAGGAACTGGAGCGTTAATCAGAGGACGAGAGACACCTACAAACAGGCGTCTTCGGAAACAAGCCAGCCCTGGTCCTCAGCGTCACCTTGGTTGGCTTCAGGGCCTGGGACCTGTCGGGCAGCCTAGGGGAGCTTGGCGGAGGGGCACTGGGCTCAAGGGTACAGCGGGCATGGGAAGTGCAGCAGGGCTGTGTCCCTGCCCCAACAGGAAGAAGGAACCAGCCCCATCCCAGGCTGCCAGGACTGTGTCCAGGGTGTGGCCAGGGCACCCTGAAACTGTGGACAGCATGTGTGGCAGAAAGTCTCTTTGGGAGGGGCAGAGGTAGAGAGCAAGGCTCAGAGCAGGTGCAAGACTGGGGCGGGGGATGGTACCCAGAAACCCAGAGTGCAAGCCCCCCCAAATGAAGCGTTTGCTTTGTACTAGATAGCCTTGCTGGGCCTCTGGGTCCCAAGGAGGAGGTCAGCAGGTGTTGGGGAAGGGTCAGGATGAGGAGACCACCCCGATGGCTGAGAAGCACGACGGGCCTGGAGAGAGGCTTTCTCCCAGGAAGGAGGGCAGGCTGCCTCAGCTGCAGGGAGATGAGCGCGCCTCGGGCCGTGCTGTTTGGAAATAAATCAGGCGCCAGAGTTTAAATACTGCGTGGTTTCTCTTATATGAGAAACCCAAAGTATAAATAAATCAAAGTGCGAAATAGAAGACAGATAATAGGAAACTGGGGTAGAGATCCTCTGCAGATGCAAAGGAGATTAACTGGGGGAGGGGGTGTAAAAAGAAGAATGCGATCATTACTCAGTGTGAACACGGACTAATACAGAACACGTTTTTAATGAGTGGGTGGAATGGATTCCAGATGCGGAAATAAAACAAGGGGGCGAAGAGTTGCAAAACTCTCTGGGTGCTTGGGTCACATTCACAATGCGCTTGGGGGCGCGGTGGGGGGGCAGCACCTCTGA
>PVJX010028966.1:0-23390 GCA_004027295.1 Dolichotis patagonum | reverse complement strand
AGAGTCAGGCAGGGAGCATCTTCCAGAACCTTCCAGACCCTGCCACCTCCCATCTACCACTTGCCATTGATGCCCTAGACTCTATCCTGCCTGGAGACCAAGTCAGCCGGTGTGCTGAGGCTGGGGCAGACATAGGGATGTTCTTGTTCGGAGTCGCAGCTGGGCGCTTGGGAGGCAGCTGGAGCAGCCCGGGGCCCTGGCCAGAGATAACGACGCTTTGTTCCCAGGTGTCTGGTGAAATGGCTGGAGGTCCGCTGCGTCTGCCCCATGTGCAACAAGCCCATCGCCGGCCCCACCGAAGCCACGCAGAGCATCGGGATCTTGCTGGACGAGCTGGTGTGAGCCCCACTGCCGGGCCGGGATGTGGAGAAGACCTCCTCCCCTGTGGGTGCCTGGTCCCTCTCGCAGCCACCATGAACAGGGAGACTGGTGGGTGGTGATGGTCTCATTCAGCAGAACGGGGGAGTGGCACAGGGCCAGTGTCCCACCCTGAGGGCGAGACCCATGCCAGACTTGCCCCGTCTTTCTGCCTCCCGAAGCCATCCCTGTCACTCAGTACCCACGATCTCACCCAGCCAGGCTTCTGTGCCCTGGTGCAGGTCATCTTCCTGCCTTGTCCCTGCTGGGGAAGGAATCCACCCTACCTGGCCATGGACACTGAGCCGCCTCCCCCCACCCCCACCCCAATGTTCCCACTAAGACGACAGCCTGTCTGGAGCTACCTACAGCCTCCGCTTCCCTCCCTGCCTCCATGGGAAGGCTGGAAGGGATGGAAAGGAAGGAAGGAAAGACAGAGGAACCAGGCGCCGCCACTGGGCGTGGAGGGCACGGACCTCTACAAGGAAACAGTCGATGTTTACATGGGACCTAGTGAAAGAGGCGGCGGAAGGAAGGCGGGCTGACTGCAGGATGGTGCGGAGCCAATCCCCGCCCCTGCGGACCTGAGGTGCTACTACCCATCCTCGTCCTCTTCTGGGTTAATCTCAGAGCTTCCTGCTCCGTGATGGGCTTCAGGAGCCCCTCCAGGGAAGGCCTGTCACACACTCGGTTGCTTCCCAGGGGCTTTTTCTAAAGGAGTGAGAGGGGCCTGGGGACAGGGGTATTGGAGCTCATACTGTAGACACATACCTGCTTCCCCTTTGTAAATAGTATTTTATACTTCATCCTGACCATCTCAGGCTTTGCGCATGAGATCCCCGGAATGGAGGGGGCGGGAGGGAGTCTTCCCTTCCTCCCCAGAATGGGGGAGAGGATGGGAGAAGATGTATTTAAGGACAATTAAATTTAATAACAGTTTTGTCTAACCAACTTTGCCTGTGGTTGTGGCTTTGCCTGTTGGCTACTCTGACAATAGAAGGAACCAAGTCTTCTAACTGCCTCTTCTGCTTTTCCCTCCCCAAATCACACACGTACACCGAGGTGTTCATAATCCTTTTTAAATTTTTTTTTAAGTTAAAACAAGGTCTTGCTGTGTTGTCCAGGTTGGCCTAAAAGTTGCCATCCCGCCTGAGACTCCCAAGTAGCTGGAATTACGGGTGTTACCTGCACACTCTGTTCTTAGCCTCTAACTTGCGCCAGGTGTGGTGGGGCACAGCTGTAATTCCAGCATGAGGGAGGCTGAGCAGGGAGTTCAGGAGTTGAACACCAGCCTGGGAACATCACAAGAGATCCATGTCAAAATAAAAATTTTTTAAAATTGGTAATAGATTATTACCTGTGCAACATAGTTTATGATTAATAACAGTAAAAACATCGCTGGGCTCATTTAGCAGATTTCTAGAATATTTTAAAGAAAGTTAATATTTTCAAGCACATCATTGCACTAAAACTTGGAACTAATAAAATTCTACTTGTAATTGTCAGTGCCCTTACTGCTAACAAGGTCTAGCCAGCCGGCTGCCATAGGAGCTCGATCTTTTCCATTTTTGATTCCTGAGAGCTGTCACTCTCGGGCAGGCACAGCCTAGCCCATGCGTATCTGTCTGGAGAGTTGTGTGGTGACACTTCGTGGGGCTGCGTGCACTCAGATCTTACACGCACATCCTCCGACCCTGCTGTCATTGTACCGAGGAGGAGCTACTGCATCTATAGCGTGGTAACTGGGCCAAGAGTGTCAGCAATGCTTTCCTTAGCTATCGTAAAGCAGCAGGGAGACCCTGTTTTCCCCCTGCTTGGTGGGACACAGGGCAATGCCAGTGGCCATCAGGAGCAAGTCCTGGTATCTCCAGAGGCGCTGTGACCGCTGTGACCCCTCCCTTCCCCGCAGGGGTACCCTGGAGTAGCAGGCCGTTTGCACCTGAGCTGGGCAGACCCTGAGGTCCCTGTGTTATCAGACCCTGTCACCCACAGGTGCAGCTCTTGTTTTTGATCCCTCCTTGCCCTTCACACTCTAACCCTGCCTAAAATCCCCACCCTTGTTGCTACTGCCAAACTTCTGGAGCCCATCTGTCTTCACTGAAGAGTATCACCTCCTCTGGTAGCACTGCCAGCAGGCTTTAGTGGAGGGGGGATGCATTCTCTAAGCAAAATGCAGACCATTCTCTTTAGCTCCTGCTGTGGCCTCATGGATGCAGAAATCAATAGATTGGCTTCAAGTCTCCTGCCTATTTCCCCTTTCTTTTAAGGGAAATACATCCGTATTGAATTCATTGATGTTTGAGTGAAAATGCAAACTAAAGTAAACATGTCAGTGGGGTGTGATGGTGCATGCCTGTGACACCTGTAATCCCAGCACTCAGGGGCTAAGGTAGGAGGATCTCTGTGAGATTGAGGCCAGCCCGAGCTACATAGTGAGTTCAAGGCCAGCCTGAACTACACAGAGAGACCCTGTCTCAGAAAACCAAAAATAAAATAACACGTTTCAGAAATTTTCAAGTCGATTTCTTGAGGTCAAGAAGACAAGGGGAAATGCATTATTTCTAGTGCATCCACTCAAGTATGTACTACAGGGTACATAAAAGGGAAAAACACAGTATTGATTAGCTGAACAGCAGTGAGTTGGTGGCAGAGGTGCACAGGTTAGATAATGGTAAGTCCCTGACTCACCATCGTGAGCATGGTCTTTTTACTCAGTGCAGTGTTTCTGGAACACTGACCTCAGACAGGTGCTGGAGGACAGAAAAGCCCTTGCCTTTTGGAAATGGCATAAGTGCTGTTCTTGGGGGAGTGAGCTTGAATGGCAGAAGCCAGAGTGCCAATAACTTTATATGAAGTTGAAACGGGGAAAGGCTGAGTTTGAGATAAGTCCTATGTGCAGCCAGTAACGAGAGATTTGATAACAGCAA
Organism: Dolichotis patagonum; assembly: GCA_004027295.1. NCBI lineage: Eukaryota > Metazoa > Chordata > Mammalia > Rodentia > Caviidae > Dolichotis > Dolichotis patagonum. The sequence continues at coordinate 20,106 of PVJX010028966.1, read as the reverse complement.
GCATCCTAAAATTTATTTAGGTTTAAAAAACCTATTTAGGTTTAAAAAACCTAGGCACCATTTGGACACCAAGCCGATTATTTTTCTGCTTTGTGCATCCAGGAGACTTAATAATCCACTGTAGTATACCTTGTACTGTTTAAGTTAATGAGGAATTTGCACCCCGCGTGCACTTCAAAGGGGAAACCACTGAAGGGAAGTGGATGATATCCTATATAATGGGATTCCAGTTTCACTGATGACTGACACACAGAGCCATTTGGTCAGTCAGAAGATAAGCAAGCGCCTTCCTACTGAAAACCATTCGCTCTCTTTTCTGGCGTTTGGAATCCTGACAATGTTGAGAAAGACAAGTAGTTCACACATAGATATTAAGCGTCAGGGCAGAAACAAAAACCCAGAGAGTTGGGGCTCTAAGTTCACTGTCAGCTTTACTGCTCACAGGGCTTTGGCAGCAACTGGCTTTCCATGAAGATATTCAAGAAGTAGGAGGTGTTACTAACTCCTAGCCTTGTGCACACAATGAAGACAAAACCCTCAGAGAGTTGTCAGAAGATACATGTCCTTGCCATTATGTAGCTCCCTGCTATAGCATTCATTTTGCTTGTGTTTTGGGGGGAGGTACCTGAGCTAAATCCCCAGCCCATTTTCCTCTCTTTTTTTTTTTTAACACTACAGTGAACGACTTGAAGTTATATGTGGATCTTCCATTCATAAAATGGGTACCTGCAGTGAGGGTAGAAAGTCAGAGAGCCGGTTGGGCAAATTCTCAGAACCAGTGATTGCCATAGATTGGAACAATGGGTTCTTTTTTTCCCCCTAAATCCATTTTATTTCAAGGATAAAAAGGAAAAAACAAAATTTCAAGACATGTCAAATCAAGGGGGCAACAATGGTACATACATTGCATATTGTCACCCCCAAATCATTCACCCAGAGCACAAGGCACCTGCATTCAATTGTCTGAACAGCACCAGCACAGATCTTTCTCTTTGGTGAACTCAGAGAAATCAATATATAACTATCTTGACTTTTTATATGCATATGCACAAACATGTTTTTTTCTTTGAGCTTCTCACACTAATCGATACAATGTTTACACATGTAAGTCTGATTTATTTCACTTAGGAGTATTACCTCAAGTTGCACCCATTTACCTGTAAGTTTCCAGTCTATCTTTTATAGCTGAATAGTATTCCATGAAACGGGTTTTTAGAGAAGTGTGTTCCCTGGTCTGGGGGTGTAGAGTACTTGCCTAGCATGCCTAAGGCCCTGGGTTCAACTCCCAGTAGCCAAGAACTATGTCCTCCCATTCTCTCTTGTCCCCATCAGTTCTTATTTGTGCCATCACTGTGGCCCCACCAGGACTTTTCCTGTTCTCATTAGGGCCTTTTGTTTTATGCTACCCCAATTGGGTCATGTTTTTTCCATCTAAGATGAAATCTCCACTGAAGCCATGAACTCAGGTTCAGAGGGACAGAAGTGATCAAATTGGAGACCGGACAAAATGGCCAATTAAGCACATGTGTACAAATTTATGGAGCATAGTAAGACCCAAGCCTTGGATTCCCTCGGACTCCAGTAAAAAATAAAAACTTTGCTCATTTGTGGGTAGAGTATGCAAAAAGGGTATGGCATACTATGGTGTAGCATCTGATTCTTTCACTATGTGACACTCCCAACAAGAAACCAGGACGGGCTTTGCATAGGAAGGGGCAACAAAGGACAGCAGAGCGGCAGGAGAAGGGTGTTTTTGCTGACAGTGCTCGTTCTGGTCTTTACCTCTGCCTTGGCATCACGCATGCTTCCTATCACTCCTTTTCCATTTTTCTCTCCCTCTTTCTTTACCCTTTTCCCTCATCTCCATATTCATTAATATTGCTGAGAACACTAAGAGGCTTTGGAATCTTCCTGATGAGACACCAATGTCAAGAATGCTTCAAAAGATGCACAAATCACTAAGTGTATATACTCACACTATGGGGTGAGCCCTCACGGGTCCAGCTCTGAGTTCCCAAATGTTCAATGTGGTGTATTCCATTCTGTTTCAGAAAAGTACCTGCCATTCTCAAATATACAGTTAAAATTTGTGAAGAAATGATGTGATGTGAGGGAGGCTGATAAATCCAAGTCCAAATAAAGGAGAGACTTAAATTTGTTTAGTAAATGTCAGATTGGGTATTAATTTTTAAAAATCTCCAAAATGCAATAGCACAATTATAATATTTCAGGGTATCATTTTCTTTACCACATTCAATATTTAAATCATTGTTGAGTTATGTGACTCTGCTGAAAAACAAGGAGGTATTAAAATTCCCATGATAGGCTGGAGGTCTAGAGTGCAAGGATTTGAGTTCTAGCTCCAGAAAAAAGTCCCATGAAGAAGAAACCACAAAATGTTTTAAACCTGGAGGTATAAAGGCCAAAGTACAAGCAACTTATTGTTGGCTTTAATACTATGTTGTAAATGTGACTCTTTACCATGAACTCAGACCTTCTAGAAATTATTGTTTTGTTTCCTTTAAATTGCGTTTTGATCCTTCTGCAGTAATGAGAAATCCATTCATGGTCCGCATTGTTGTCTCCTTCCAAAACTGCTCGTGGGTTTCAGAGTTGTGAAGGAGGGAAGCTGATGGAAGCGACTGAGGCCTAGCTCAGCCAGGCCCCACAGCCATCTGCACGGGTGCTGCCTCCATAGAGTCACCTGAGAGCGGAGATTCTGGTCCCCACTAACAGCGGAACTTGGCGCTTTCATCCCTGTGGAGTGGAAGGGATGGGCCACTTGAATTCTGCCATGGACCTTTTGCTGTATTGAGCTGATCACATATCTGCCCGTAATCAATGTGTTTCTTTTTAGAAACTCATTTCAAAGCAAGCTTCAGTTACCGGTGCGCTTCTTCATATTAATTTTTACCAGGAGCTTCTCTTTTTGTAAGTGAGCTGAGGATGCCCAGAAATCTGCCTTGGTTATGAAGATAAACGGATAACTTTCTGATTAGTTTTGAGGAGTAGCTCTGACTTCTATGTAACTTTAGGAATAACTCAGATATGAAATATATATTTATTTGTTTGGTTTTCTTTGTGTGTGCTGGTGCTGGGGCCTGAATCCTGGGTCTTGCATGCTAAGTGTATGCTCTACCAGTAAGCCACACTCCTAGCCCCTCATTTTATATTTAAAATGCAGTCCTAGTGGTACAGAGTTCTTCATGGCCTCAGTTAATTCTTAACTTTTCTAAATTATATGTTGTATAGCAAAGCAAAGAGAGAGAGAGAGAGAGAGAAATGCATCAGGAGTGTGAGATGCATCCCCAAACTGCACATATTAACATTCTTGCACAGTTACCCATGGAATATTCTCCCTTTGGACTTTTTCCACAACCTAAATTTAGCAAGCTAGAATTATCTTTAAAGCACCACTTGAAGCCACCTACTTGAAGGGAAAGACACCGACAAGGGGAAATCTGCATTTCCTTGTGGTTAGCATGCAGTATCCCTAACTTAGTCATTTAGCCAAGAAGTGGAGTCTTATTATATGCTACAAAGACAGTAATCTGGCGAATTCATTACAGGTTTGTAAGAGTAAAATCGTATACACTCAGGCTCAAAAATACGAGAAACACAGGCTCTGCTGCCAGGCACTGTATTAACAGGAATCCTCGCTTTGTGTATTGGGGAAATTGCGCACACTGAATTGAATAATGGTTGCCAGTGTGCCAGGGGGATTTCATTGTTTAGAGGAATTCCATGCTGAGGCTTTTTATGGCTAATGCACCCCTCCCCCTTTTGACAGTGCTGGGATTGAACCCAGGGCCTTGGGCCTGCTAAGCCAGCACCCTGCCTGCCTCTGAGCTACTCCGCTGGTGCCAAAGCATTCTTTAAAGTAAAACGTAAGAATTTGCTACTTTTTAATTTATACATTTTGAGACACAAAAATCTTCATTTTAAGTATTTTTTTCCAAAGTAGGGTATGCTACATGATAAAACAGAAGTAATTCCTTTAGTCTCCTGCTTTACACAACAATTCATGACAGTAGCATGAATGAAGTGAGAGTGGGTCTGAACCAATGATTTTTGCTGAGTTGCTGGTTATAAATGGGAGAAAGTCTCCCAGAGCTGTAGCGAAACCTCAGCGCTGCCCCTCTTTGCACCTCCTCTACCCAGCCTGACCTGGCTTTCAGGGCTGTGGTCCTCTTGGTTGTCTCCCTCCCCAGAACTCATCCACTGCTGGCAGTGGACAGGTGAAATCTTCACGCCTCCCCACTTTCAGCTCTGCCCCTGGCTCCCAGAAGAAAGGGAACCCATTAGAAAGTGGTCCATCCAATGGGTCGTGGTCTCTTCAGATAACACTAGATTTTTAGGTAGAAATGAGTTTTCCTTGTTACAGATCATTAAAATGCTACACAAGCACATTTCCCCTAACCAAACCAAAAAGAGGCAAGAGAGGGCTCAGTACTCAAAAATCAAAGACTCACTGCCAAGAATCAGTGGTGACATGTGGTTGTATTTTAGGAAAATATGGATACTTTCCCTTCTACTACTCATTACGAGATTAATTTATACAGTGGTGTAAGCAAAATGAGCATTGGAATCCAAAAAATGAGCTTTTGCTTGGTTCTGCTTTTAATTAGCTGTGAGATCCCTGCCTTGTTCCTCGATTTTGTGAGCTTCATTTTTCCATTCTGTACAATGGGACCGAGTTCATTTAAGAAAAGTACATATATATCACATGTTACTACGTACCCCTCATGGGGTCTAATCTAAGTAGTAGGCACAGATATAGAGACTGAAAATACCATGGATGTGAATGCTCAGGTGTCAGGTGACAGATGTCTGTGCAGTTTTAAGGTCTCTTTTAGTACCTGTTAGTAGATCGAGGAGTCACTGCACTTTGGGAGCAGGTGACACACTCCAATTTGGCACCAGGTCCTAACGTGACTGTTATTTACCACCTTGAAATTTCCACACAGGTGGTAACATCTCTTGAGGAACAACTACAGTAGGCAATGAGTGGTGGGTCCATCTCTAAGAATCTTAGGGGACCGGGCCAGGGATTTAGCTCAGTGGCTTAAGTGCCTGCCTTGCAAGCCCGAGGTCATGAGTTCGATCCCTCGTACCAAAAAAACAAACCAACAACAACAACAACAACAAAAGAATCTTAGGGGACCACATAAGTGCATTCCCCCCTAACCATCCTAACTGATAGAGCCGCCCATTATGCAGGAATTTTTCTGTGACAGGTGCTGCTTTCAGGATTTGCCTTACTTCATCCGGGTGTAGCTGAGATCCACTGAATATGCCATTTACAGAGAACTTTGTGATGGTAAACTTTTCAATTTAATCCAATAGCAAACACATATTGAGTGCCTAGTATGTATCAGGTACTGTGCCAATGAAGGTCAAAGTGGTTCCTACTTCCATTTATGGCCTGCAAGGAGAGATGGATACTAAACACAAACACACACCCCAAGTGATAAGGGATTCGGTGCCCACCTAAGTCAGACAGAAGTGGGTATGGAAGGCTTTTCTAAGAAAGGCATGTAAGTTGAAATCAGAAGTGTGACGGGAGATGGATCAGACGGAAGAGCATACATAAGCACTAGGAAGCAGGATGGAATCTACGGATATGCTACCCTGAGTATACCTGATCTCGCTGGAAGCAGATTAGGGTTTGGACAGTGAAGGAACGAATCCCATGTAACTAGAGCTTAGCAAGAGAATGAGAAGGGAGATACATGATGTAGTCCAAGAGACTCCTCAGGCAGGGCCAAGCAGCCCTAGTAAGGAGTTATAATGTATCGTAATGAGGCTAAGCAGAAAAGTGCTATTGTCTAAGTTTGTAATAGAAGTGGAATTGTGACCAAGAACAGAAGATTATAGAAGTAGTTCGGGGGACATGGGCTTGGACTGAGATGTGACAATGGCAGCAAAAAAGAAAGAAAAGAAGAAGGTTCAGGGTATGAGGCCCTGGGTTCAATCCCCAATCCTAGGGGAAAAAAAATTAAAAAGCAAATTCAAGATACATTTTGGAGAGAGCATCCAGTAGGGTTTGCTGGTATGTCGTGTGTTGAGGGCAAAGGGTTTTAGTAAGGATGACACTCAGGTTTCTGGATAAATAAGGTAGATAGACAGACACTAAAGGGTTAGAAGGGTTATTTAATAAGAACAAGAAGCTTCAGACTACAAATGTAAAAATAAATAAACAGAGTTTCATCAAACTAGTGAAGTTCTGTTCAACAAAGAAAACAAGCACAGAATGTGGAAACAAATTCAGAAGGGGAGAATATATTTAAAAACTGTACATCTGAAAAGGCACCATACAAGAAAATCAGTTACGGAGCCAATAAGAATAACAATACAATTTAAAAATAGGCAATATGTCTAAATAAACACCTCGTAAAAGAAGACATATGAATGGCCCAAGTATATTCACTAATCATCACTAATCATCACTAATCATCAGGAAAATTCAAATCAAAACTATAGTCTGGGTAGAGAAGAACAGAAATATCACTTCACTCCAGTTAGAATGATGTTGTCAAAAGACCGTGACTGCTGTCAGTGATGTGGAGAAAGGTGAGCTCTCATAAGCTGTCGGTGGGAATCTGCCACAACACGTGTGAGCCTGAAGGATATTAAACTGAAATAAGCCAGACATAGAAAGAAAAATATTGCATGAGCTCATTTATATGTGGACTCCTAAAAAATCCATATGCATAGAGATCACAAACAACGGGTGGGGACCAGGAGTGGGGTGGAGCACGAGGGGACCTACAGATGCGTAATTGAGGGCGAACAAGTCTAGAACAATGTCCTGCGCAACATGAAGACTATAGGTAATAAAGCCATACTGTATATGGCATTCATGCTAAATAACATTTTTGCTATTGTTGATATAAATAAAAACACATATGTAACTATGTTAGATGATGAATATGTTAATTGATTCCCTCTAGTAACCTTATTATTTACATGTATCCCATCACATGTACATCTTAAATATACACAATAAAATTTATTTAAAAAATAAAAGAACAAGGTCATAAGAAGGCAAGGATTTACAGGGGAAGATTCCCATTTTAGTTTAGACATGGTAAGTGTACTCCGAGGCATACAGAGCTGAGGGTCAGGTAGGAATTTGAACCACGCTGCTGCTCAGCAGTGGGCATGTCCCGAAGCTGGGGGAGGGGGAACCCTGGAGGGTTCCGGAGGCTTGGGGAAGCATCGGTCACCTCAGAGAAAAGGTTGGGCTGTGACAAGAGGAAGCCGAAGTCACGACGACGAAGCAACCCCTCAAGACCCGGAAAATGCAGAGGATCTGGGAGAGGAGGAAGCAGGGAGAAGGAGAACCAAGGAGGTGGGAGCCCCACCAGCAGAAGAGGAACTTTAAGGCGAGAAAAGTCAAGAGTCAGAGGCTGCTTTGTGACTGGGGTGGCAGCTCAGTAGCAGAGCACTTGTCTGGGCACAAGGCCCTGGGTTCCATCTCCAGGGAGGAAAAAACAAACAAACAAACAAACTCATCACCAGTTTAAAAAAAGCTCCTTGGGGATCAAATAAGAGGGATCTGAAAGTGACCCTGAACTTGGCAGTAAGGAAATTGCTGGTGGCCAGAGTAAGAACAGTTTTTCTGGGCTGGTGGGGTAGAGGCAGAATTGAGAGTATTAAAAACAGAATGAGAAAACAGCCATCGCTAAAAAATGAAAAGAAGCAAAAAAAAAAAAAAAAGTGACTCTGTGTATCAAAATCATCATATAACCATTGTGTATTGTGTTACCTAGGATTCTCCAGAGAAACATAATAAAGGTACAGAGAGAGAGTTTAAAGAAATTTTTGTAAAATAAAATCTGTAGGAGGCCATTCTGGGGGGCTAAGCTCTTGCATGGTCCCAGCATGAAGCTAAAAATCACAATAGAGTCATTCCTGCTGATATTTCACTTTACCACACCGGAGTGCAACTTCTGTCTGACCTGAGAAACCGGGCTGGAGCGGCCACAGCCAAACTTCCCTCACAGGCCAGTTTACATTGGCAAGATAATGACTTCCCACTCCACTCCCGCCACAGAAGGTAGCTGTAGTAACCTGACACTCACTGGTTCTTTAGTGTTCTATTATCCTGACCCCACCTTCAAATGACCAGTGATTTGTGTTCTTGTATTTCGGCTTTCTTCAGCCTTTCTTTATTTACAAGGGCTGATCAAACATACAGTGTGTGTTTAAATTTTCAAAACTTATTAGAGTAAAAGACACATGGCCACTAATCCTCCTCAAGGTACTCTGCTCCCTTTAGACGCACTTAGCCCATTGTTTTGCTGCTTCCTGAAGCAGTTCTGGAAGTCCTCTTCTGTGAGTGTCTCTAGGACGTGTGATCAAAAATACAGTGAATGCCGCTGCCAAGTGCTGTCCATATAAACATTACGGCGTGTCCTCGTGCATCAAATGCACTGGCCTTCACACCACGTAACTCCTGGCTCTTGCTCCAAGTTAAAATGACCATGACAGGTAAACATTTTTAGTTGATTCAGGGCATGGAAGCACCCTTCACAGTGTAACTAAAGATACTCATGAAAGAAGACTTACAGAACTGCTTCAGAAAGTGGCAAGAAAAATAGGATTAAGTGTACCCAAAGCGTGGGAGAGTATTGTGAGGGAGATGAATGGTGATGTGTCTTTTCCTGTCATAAATTTTTTGTTAAACAGTCACTGTATTTTTCAGTCGCATCTTATATAAAACCAACCTCTTCAGTTCAGCCAGGGAGAGCACTCATTCTGTTTTACATATGAGGCCCTGGGTTTGATCCCGAAAACCACCCACGCGGACACAAAATCATTACACGGACCTGTGATTTTATCCTTTAGTAAGAACTCGTAAGAGGGTGTTTACGGTGAGACCTGCATCCCACAACTGTGGTAGCTAAAGCCACTAGGGGAAAGACTGGTGAAGAAATCTAGAACACCTCAGTCTATCAATAAAAGCCCCACTGCTCGACTGATTCTATCTGTTTAAAGGAAGTGGGGAAGACAAGGGGACAAGTTACATGTGTCACGTGTGGTAAACAAGCGTGGGGATGCAGCTCACGAGCAGGGCACTTCCCTCACATGGGTTTGACCCCCAACTACTGCTGATAACATCGCCGTCCACCACAGTGAAGCTATCACAAAGCCTTAAAAACTTGAGAGCTATAACTAACTGTGTACAATGTTAAGAAGAAAATCATGCTAAGAAGTGATGAAGAATTGGGCACAACATGTACAGGTTTTGCTTTGTTTTGTTTTGACATGTTGCTGAGCAGAAAAATAAGGCAATTGCTGGAGAGAAATATAGCAACACGGAGAACATTTTAGTGATGAAATTGAGCATTTTGGTGCAATATAGGCAATGACTGAATAGAGAAGATAAAAGGAATTACTACTGGAGTGGGAACCTCAGTTTAAAAAAATGTGGACAGGTTCTACCTCTTGGAAGGAATAGCCTTTGGGTAAGAAGTTCATAGATCAGTAATGGCGAACATTTTAGAGAGGAGTCACCAAACTGCACCCCAAAACCCACTTATTTATCACACAGCACCAGCACTGCGATTAAACCTGAATACTGACAGGCTAGGTGGAAGCTTAGAGGAGTCAGGGCACTGCACTGGCTCCTTCCCGAGCGAGTGTGCACACAGCAGTAGGCGCTCTGCTATCTGATACCGGGCAGGGAGGCGATGCCAGGGCGCAATGCCGGGCTGCCTGCTCGCCTGCTGAGGGACAGGCCCTGCCTGCCTGTTGCACAACGAGGCTACAGGTTCGCCACTACTGTTTTAGGTCATGTACTACCCTAATAAATCACGCTTGTAGAAATGCCAGACCAAGAGCACAGAGTGAAACAGATCCTAGAGTTTCAGGAAGCAAAGCATATCAGAGTCGTAATGGAGTTCCATCACAGTGATGGTGCCTGGATTTCGTCAAATCTTCAACTGGATATGACTTGTGTTCTTTTAACGGGCCTTTCAAATTTATGAGATTCTTGTGTTTATAGCTCTCTGCAGTTTTTCAAAGGATTTTGATCATTAAGATTCATTTGGTGAGCTGGGCGTGGTGAGCACGTCTGTAATCTCAGCACTCGGGAGGTTGAGGCAGGAGGATCATTGTGAATACAACCAGCCTGGGTTACAAAGTGAGCTCAAGGCCAGCCTGAACTGCATAGCGAGGCTCTGTCTCAAAAAGAAAAAAGAATTCTTTTTGTGCAGCCAGGCATGGTGGCACAAACCTGTAATCCCAGCACTCGGGAGGCTGAGGCAAGAGGATCACCACGAGTTCAAGCTGCTTGTTCTATAAGTTTTATGAATACACTTTTAGTATATTAGTAATTTTAAATAATTAGTATATTCTTGACCCTGAACTAGCCTTCATAATCAATTTTAAAAATTCTGCAGCCTTGGGTGTGGCGGCACATACCAGTAATTCCAGCACTTGAGAGGCTGAGGCAAGAGGAACACTGTGAGTGCCTGGACAACGAAGTGAGATCAGGACCATCCTGAACTGCACAGCAAGCCTCTGTCTCACAAAACAAAACAAGACAAAACAAATCAAAACAAAACAAAACAAGGATGTAACAGTTACCTGATTCTGGATTTTGTTACTGTTATTTAGACAAGGTCTTGCTTTGTAGTTCAGCCTGGCCTTGAACTCACTGTGCAGGACATGTTGGCCTCGAATTCCCAATGATCCTCCTGCCTCAGCCTCCCACATGATGGCATTACAGTTGTGCACCACCACACCCAGCAGTTACCTCATTCTGTTGGTAAACCAGGCCTGTCTTCCCACCACAGAACAGCAATCACTGACATGAAGAGTTTTGCAAAACAAAGAATTTTTGGCACAGCCAAACAGGAGATGAGACGTCAAAGTCATATCGGCGTCCTCAACAGGGCCCAGGGTGCTTCTGAGATACAGAAGCAGGGTGGTGTGGGAGGAAGAGGAAGGAATCACTGGTCCGAGCACTCATTACCCACCTCCCTGGCTTCGTAGGATGAGTGTCCAGGAAGCGGCAGCGCCAGTGGCTCCAACCTTGGCCTTGTGGTCCCTGAGGTCGGCGGGCACAGGGAGGGTCAGTGGTTCCCACTGCCTGAGACCACTGAGCTGAACAACAGCTGGGGAGCCTTGGCTGTCGTGACCCAGAAGTCAGGGGTGTTTTCTGCGGCAAGGCCATTGGCTGCGTATCACCCAGCTGCGTGGCCCCTCACAGCAGGGATAAGAAGAACTAAGCGAAGCTAAGTGACTCGCTTTGGTTTTCCTCAGTTTCTTCTTTCTTTTTGCATTTTCAGTACTGGGGATTGAACCCAGGACCCTTACACTCAGTTACACCCCTAGGTGCTTTTAGCTTTTATTTTGAGACAGGTTCTCACTAACTCACTAAATTACCCAGGTTTGGCTCAAACTTGATCCTCCTGCCTCAGCCTCCCCGAGTGCTGGCACCCTGAGAGGAGAGGTAAATGTCATTTACCTCTCGGGGTCTCACTATGCAGTTCAGTCTGGCCTTGAATTCGCTATCTAGCCCAGGCTGGCCTGCAATTTGCAGCAATCTTTCTGCCTCAGCCTCCCCAGCCTGGCATTACAAGCACGTGTCAGGAGTATGCCACCACACCCAGCTGACAATATTGGTTTTAATTCTCCTAGAGCTGTGGACTCCTGTAGGTCAGTGCCTTGGCCTCCGATGAGTGTCATTTACATGGTGTACAGTGACAATGTCATTCCAGGATTATGTAATTACATGATTTGGAAAGAAGGGGTAGAGTGGTGAAAAGCACAGGTTTTGGAGTTGAACAGAACCAGCTTTGAGTGCCAGCTCTTACTGCTTTCTGCCCAGCTCCTGGGAAAGTTGCTCAAATTCTTAAAACTTCAGTTTCCTCATCTGAAAAATGGAGATAATGATGCCAGTCTTGGGGGGCTGCGGTGAGGGGGAAATGTATGTACAGCCCTCAGTCGGGAGCCCGGGGCTCAGAGTGACAGATGTTATCAAATGCCTTCATGGTGGCTCTTTCCCACAGCTACACGTCACTACGTCCCCCAGCCGAAGAAAACCTACAGAAGGCAGGAAATGTACCTAATTTATCTTTGCATCTTTCTGTTTTCCTTCCTACTTACTGCCTTGTGTCTTTCACTCGTTAAATAAGTACTGATTAAAATAACATCATGGTTTTCTTTTCTTTTTTGGTACCAGGAATCTAACTCATGACTTCACACTTGCCAGGTGGGTGCTGTGCCACTGAGCTATATCCCAGCCCAGCACCGATTAAAACAAAAGCAATAAAAAAATTTTTATTATGAATAATTTCAGACTTACATTAAAGAATGGAGATCAAGGAAGAAAAGAGAGGAAGAGAAAAGGACTGAGATGCTTCCATTCCCTCCAAGGTCATAGCCTCTATCGCAAGGTTCTCCTAGAAGGCTTGTGTCTTAGTTATTTGCTTGTTGCTGAGACAAAATATCAGACACCCACAAGTTAAAGCAAGAAGGTTTATTTTAGCTCACAGTTTGTAGAGGTTTCAGTCCAGAGTCAGGTGGCTGTAAGGCAGAACAGCATGGCAGAGGAGAAACAGTCCATGGCATGGCAGGCAGGAGGCAGCACATCTTCCTTCTTCTTTCCCTTTTCATTTTCCCTTTTCTTTTTTTTATTTTTTGACACAGGATCTCTGGGGTCTTGCTGTGTAGTTCAGGCTAGCTTTAAACTCACTATGGAGCCCAGGCTGGTCTTGAACTCATGGCCATCCCCCTGCCTCAGCTGCCTTAGTGCTGGGATTACAGGCATGTGGTACCATGCCCAGCCTTTCCTTCTCATTCTATCCAGGCCATGAGCTTATTGGTTGGTGCCCCCCACACTTAGCGTGGGTCTCCCCTTTTGACACGGTAACACACCCAGAACTATGCTGTATCACACTCCCGTGATCCATAGGCCCTGCCTGTGAGTGCATGAAGCTTGGAGGGACGTCTAGTTACAAACCATAAGAATCTGCCACGGTTTAGATAGGTTTAGATAGGAAGGCTCGGTTCCCAGCCAGGGGAGTTAGTGGGAGGTAGGGCCAAGCTGGAGGAAGCTAGACCATTAGGTGTGTGCCTTACTGGGACTCTGACCCTTTTCTCTCTTTCTGCTTCCTGGCTGTTAAGGCGAGCAGATTCTTCTGCCAGGTGGTCCTCCTATGACGTGCTGCCCCACCCCAGGCCTCAAGGTCATGGGATCAGTTGATTATGGACTGATTGAAACCTCCAAAACCATGAGCAAAAATAAACTTCTCCTCTTTATAAGCTGGTAATTTCAGATATTTGTTAAGTAACACAAAGATGACTAACTAAAGCCCCCTCCGGACAGGCCTGTTGCCTCTCAGCGGGACTAAGCCTTTAACACCCAGGCACTTGGGGACACCCAACATCCAAACTATAGTACTCATCTGTTTGTCAGCTGGTAGACTTCAGGTTGCTTCGCTAGCTATTGAGAATACTACAGCTTTAAAGATCTGCACCCAACTTTTTGTTTGAACACAAATTTTTAGTTTTCTTGGCTATGTACCTTGAATCACATGTTCAGTGCTGTGCTAAGGCCATTTAACTTTCTGAGAAACTGTCAAACTAAAACTCTCAGCATGTTTTATTTCAATGACAAGTTACATGAACATCCTTGTAATAGGCCTTTGTTCCAGTTTCCCACATTACCCTAAGTACACCTTTTAGAACTTTGTGTATTGAAAACAAGTTCCAATATTGCATTTGGTTGAGGTACGTCTTATTTATTTTTATATTTTGCTGTGCTAGGAATTAAACCCAAGGCCTCATGTATGTTAAGTAAGTACACTACCACTGCTTCTGAGTCTCACTCCCCCCGAAATCTATTTTATTTTATATTTTATTTTATTTTATCTTATTTTGTTTTATTTTTGAGACAGGGTGTAGTGATTGATACATTGTATAAGCTTGAGAAGTTTAGAAGTTTAAGCAACTCAGCAGGGAGCCAGGGTCTGTTCTTTGTAAACTGCCTTAGCCTGCAAGAGGGCTCAGAGGGGGTGTGAGTGCTACACCACCCTGGGAGGGAGGTGGCTTGCTTACAATATAAGGGAGGAGAAGAGGCTGGTTCTCCCCCACTTCTTGCTCTTGTTGCTTTTGCCATCTTCTGCTGCCTTGAACTGTTAACCCTCTGCCATGCCACCCTGCCTTGAAGCCCGCTGAGTATGGAATGAAACCTGCACAAACTGTCAACTAAATAAACCTTTCTTCCCTTAATTCTGGGTGTTGAGTATCTTGTCTCAGCAACCAGAGAAAAATAACTAAGGCAGAATTTGGTAGCAGAGAAGTGGGCTTGTTGCTGCAAGTATATCTGGCCATGTGGTTCAAGAGCCTTTGGGAACGGCTGATAGGAAGATTTGGGAAGGTTCCGAGATGTTGCGTGAAAGAGTAGAGCTGGAACACCTTAGGTTGTTCTCTATGGGAAACTCTAGTCAAAGGTCAGAAGACCAGAAAGCGGATAGAAATCCTGCTGGTAAAAACCAGGCTCGTGAGATTTCTTCTGGGAAAAAGGACTGCAGAGTGCTGGACTCCAGATGATGCAGGTTATGACTTGACAAAAAGTTTATCTGCATTTTTCTCATGTCTAATGTGACTAAGATTAAGAGTGGTGGACTAATTAATCTGGCAGAAGAAATTTCAAGGCAGTCAAAGGTTGAGGCTTTGGCTTGGCTATTGCTGGGAGCTTTTAGCCAAACCCGTGTTGAGAATCAAGAGCAAACAGACTGGCAAGGTGATTTAAAATGTGAGTTTGGCCAGAAAGAAAGCCCTAGTAAAGCTGAGACTACAAAGATAGACTTGAGGAGATCTCAATTGCTGAGAAGGAACAGGAGAATAAAAAAGATGGCCTGAGGGCATAAGAAGCAGCAAGTCCCCACATTTTGCAGCCTCAAAATTGCAAAAACTGATCTTTGCTGTGAGGAGAAAGTCTCAGAGTATCATGTTCCAGAACAGTGGTGGCCACACAAGGTTCCAGAATGGCAGCAGCATAGAAAAGTTTTTCCTCAGAACAGGATTCAGAGTTCCCAGTGATCCAGGCACTAGACCCTTACAGCCAAGAGAGAGGGACGCCTGGCTACTGTGCCAGCTGGCAGCAGACCTTGGCATCATCCACACGGTACAGGCTATAGGTGCATGCAGAATGTAAGAGTTTTGGGGTTCAAAAGGCCTCCACCTCAATTTCAGTAGACCTGGGAGGCAGCAGTGTGCCTCTGAGAAGGCAGTGTGTAAAGCTGCGAGTGAGAAACTGAAGATACAGTCGAGACCCCAGAAGTTTGGGAAATCCAGGAACATGGATCATCTAAGGAAAGCTGCAAATAGAGAGCAAAGCAAGCCTAAGAGAGAAGCCATGGGAATTGTAACCACCAGAAGTGCTGAAAGAGTGGAGTCACTTAAGCCCTTTAGAGCTCACAATTTGCCACAGATTGCTTCAGATGCTGGGCATGGAACTACAGGATTTACTGTTTTCCGTGCTAGATTTTGGATTTGCTTTGGTCCTGATGCTTTGTATCCCTGTTTGTACCTTTTGAAATGGTAATATTTATTTTGTGCCACTGAATGTTGGAAGTATTTAACTTTCTTTCACTTGTACCAGGGTTTGCAGCTAAGAGTTTGCCTTACATCTCGGGGGAAACTTGGGGCTTGGACTTCCAGCAATGCTGACACTGTTATCACCTTGGCAACTCTTGCAGGTGGACTAAATGCCTTTTGCATAAAGGGATGTGCATGAGTCTTTCAGGGCTAAGGGTAAGATTCTATTAAATGTAATAACATGTTCTACTGTTCTATAATGCTGATAGACTTAATACTGGTTCTTAACGATTGTTAAACCTGTGCTATAATGTTTAAATTGTGAAATGGTAAGAACATGCATGTCTTCGTATCTGGAAACCAGTTTGTTTATTTTATTTATTTATTTGTTTATTTATTTTTGAGGCAGGGTTTTGCTATGTGATTCAGGCTGGCCTTGGGCTCACCTTGTAGCCCAGGCTGGCCTCGAACCAGCAACGATCCACCTACCTCAGCCTCCAGAGTGCTGGGATTGTACAGGAGTGCGCCACCACACCAGGTCCTGGAAACCAGTTTAAAGAAATGTGTCTGGTTGCCAAGTCGACAAGGGGTAGGTTGTAATGGTTCACCTTGTGGCAACATGAGAAGTTTAGAAGTTTAAGCAACTCTGCAGGGAGCCAGGGTCCTTACTTCACAAAGTAAAAGGGTTTGTTCCCCCCTTTTGCTCTAGCTGTTTTTGCTGTCTTCTGCCACCTTGAAGTGTTCCCCTGTACCACGCCACCCTGCCTTGGAGCCAGCTGATTATGGACTGAAACCTCCACAAACTTTGAGTTGAGTAAATCTTTCCTTCCTTAATTTTGGCTGTTGGCTATTTTGTATCAGCAACAAGAAAAAAGTAATGAAGGTCCAGGGTTTCACTGGGTAGCCAAGGTTGGCCTTGAACTTGTGATCTTCCTGCTTCAGCTTCCCAAGTGTCGGGAGTACAGGAGTATGCCACCATGCCTGGCACCCAGCTGAAATATATTTCAAAGCATAAAATCTAAAATCTAAGCATTGTGGCACATGCCTCTAATCCTAACCCTCGAGAGGCTGAAGCAGGAGACTCATGAGTTTGAGATCAGACTGGGCTACATATGACACACAAGGCTACCCTGCACTATATAGTGAAACATTATCTAAAAATAAAAAACCAACACACAAATCAAAACTTAGTATCTGTATCAGTTCTCCCTCCACTCCATTTTTTCATGATAGCTACTTATTAAAGAAACTGAGTAATTTGTGGGATTCTCAACACTCTTACAGAGGCTGATGGTGCTATAGTATCTTGGTGTCTTCTGTTTCTTGTCCTCCACATTTCTTCTCATCTGATAGATTTGGTGGTAGTTTTCTTACCTTGAGAGTGAAGTTGTGTGCCACGATAGTACATATAGAGTATGTACTTCTTATCCTATTACTTCAGACAATGTGCCTTAGCCGGGTGTCTCATTTCCAGTAACATTAATGTAAATCAATGGGTTCTGATTTTCATAGCACAGTCTAGCTGTTATAAAGTTACTAACCACCTTTCACCTTGTATCTTGAACAGCCCTGATGATTGTTGCCACATCCCAGCACTTCACAGGGAGGAGTAAATAGTGACTTTCTAATTCTCCAATTCTCTTGCATTTTATCCCTCTTACAAGCTATTTTGGTACCCTGAAATGTTTAGCAGAATAAATGCTTACTTTCTTCCTTTTCTTTACCCATTTTCAAAATGTAATTGGTTACTGGGATGATCAAAAGATGAATGATGAGGGATTTTGTTTTTAGTATCACCATGAATTCACTGATTTGTATATATTTAATGTGTATAATTCATAGTTTATTTCCTGCTCAAATTGTTCCATCTTTGGACAAAGCATACAGTTGCATCTTGATTCTTGAGTTCTTTTGGCAGTAACCTTGCTTTCTGGCACAACAAAATGCCAGGCTCATGTGTGATTCCTATTTCAGTTCCAAAATGAGGCATTCCCTAGGCAAATGGTGACTAGTCCCTGTTCAGCAGAAAGGGCATTGCCACATGAAGTGGGACATTAAGATGCTCATAGTTCATTGTTTATTGGCTTTTTTAGTGGATGGAAGTAGTATTTATGTATTTTGTAGAGTGAGAAAAATTAATCATGAATTCATACTGATATTGCCCATTAAAATTTCAGATACACAATTCATACTAATTTCACTTATTAATTTACCTGAAACTTTGGACTTTAGATTTTTATTAATTTACTATTTTATATTTACATGTTATATGCAATACACATAATAGCATCTAAATAATAATAATAATATCACATTACTAAATGTAGTTAATTTATTTGCCATTCTCCTTTGTCTTAGGATATGTCACACTAAGGATATGTAGCCAAATTAATGATTTTTAATGTTAGGTGCTTTTTGATATAGGTATGAAAATTATAAGCATGAAATACTGTCCAAACCTATTAGCACAAATCTTCCTTTTCAATGAATTAAGAGAAACTTAGTATAACTGTATAACTTAGTATAAATGTATAACTGTAAAATTTAGTATAACCGTGTAACTATCTTTACTATCTTATGTTTGTATTTTTTCCATTTCTCTTCCTTCTTTTCCCCTTTCCCTCATTAGTTTCTCTTTTCTTTTGAACAGTTTCTTCCCAATGCACAATATCTATTGTAAATTTTGGATTTTATTTACTTGTTCAGCTTCTCATATTAGTGAGACAATGCAATGTTTGCACATATATATCTGATTTATTTCACTTATGGATATGGTCTCAAGTTGCATCTATTTACCTATAAAAGTCTCAAGTTTATACTTCTTTATCGCTGAGTAGTGCTCCATTGTAAAT
Organism: Dolichotis patagonum; assembly: GCA_004027295.1. Taxonomy (NCBI): domain Eukaryota; kingdom Metazoa; phylum Chordata; class Mammalia; order Rodentia; family Caviidae; genus Dolichotis; species Dolichotis patagonum. The sequence goes on along the minus strand of PVJX010028966.1, from coordinate 1,696 downwards.
TTTAAAACCCGTATCTTTTTTTATCATTCCTTGGTTGATGAGCATTTGGATTGTTTCCTATTAGGTCCTGACCTAGATCCCCAATCTCCCAAATGAGTGTACAGCGGAGGTTTAAATAAAATGCGACAAGTTATATGATTTTAGGGCTCCAGGAGGATCAAAACCCTTTAGTTGAGCTCGAGATGCCGAGGGCTAAGTCAAAGACTTCTCTGGATCAGCCCACTTTTATTAGGACCAAGGACAAAAGGCAGGGAAACTGAGGAAAGTGTGGGAAATGAGCAGGACCTTGGGAGTCATTTCAAAGACTTCTCCATGTAGTAAATTATGCCAGTTTAGGAGAACCATCTTTTCTACAAGATGACATTTATGGTAGGAGTGTGACTGCAGAAGTGAAATTCCTTCAGCTGCAGTCTCTATTTACTTAATTAGTGTTGGAGCCAAGGTGTCTTCAGCTGTGGCCTTATCTTTCCCTTTGAGGTAGCTCTGGCCTCATAGTACATTACAGGCCTCAGCCAGGACCAATGATTCATAGAGGCTCACTTACTATGAATCAGCTCCCATCGCCAGGCAAGGGGCCAAGGCCTAGGACAGACTCACAGATAAACGTAGAAAGCCAATTAAATTTAAATCCTGCTCAGAGCTGCCTCGTACTGGTCTCCAACAGTTTCCAAAATTTATCTATTACAAATTATGCTTCTATAACATAGGTGCACATATATTGCTGTGGTATGATGTTTTTGATTCTTCTGGGAAGACACCCAAAAGGGGAATAGCTGTGTTGAATTGGATCTCTAATCCTAGTTTTTTAAGGAATCTCCACACTGATTTCCACAATGGTTGCACCAGTCTACACTCCCACCAACAGTATAGAAGAGTTCTTTTTTCCATACAGTTCTTCCAGCATTTGTCACTAATTTATTTCTTGATGATACCCACTTTTTCTGGAGATGGAATCTCAAGTGTTATTTTAACTTGCTTCTCTTGAATGAGCGATGTTGAACATTTTTTCAGACTTATCTGTTATTTGCATTTCTTCTGCTGAGAAATGTGTATTTGTTTCAGAAGCCCATTTTTGGATTGGGTCTTTGAATTTGGGGGGCCTGATTTTTTTTCAGCTCTTTATATGCTTTAGATACAAGTCCTTTGTTTGAGGGACAACTGGCCATAATTTATTCTCACTCTGTGGGGTGTGTTTTCACTCTGTTGGTGATTTCTTTTGTTGTGCAAAAGTTTTTTATAGGATGAGATCCCATTTGTTGATTTTTTTGTAGTATTTTTTGTGTGGTCTAGGTTCTGTTCATAAAGTCTCTGCCTATACCTATGTGCTTAAAGTCAGTTTCTTATTTCTCTTTGTGGTGCTACCAGCCACTCAATATGCACTTCAATTTTATTTTTTGTTTTAGGAAATGTTTTGTTGGTTTTTTCCCTTAATTTTCACTTTTATATATCATAAGCATATCCAAGTATACTGTCTTCTTGTGAAATATGTTCTTAGCTACATAGTACTATATTTTATAGGCATACCATTTTCATTTACTCATTTAATGTTTAAACTCACAATGGAGTGGCCCTGAAGCAAGGCCAGCAGATTGCTGTAGCTGCTGGTTTCAAACAGGAGCCTAAAGAGAATTCTTTCTGTGGTCTGTTGGCCATTTCAGAACTTTGGAAATGGAATGGTCAATTCATCAGAAAGACA